>MDKH01052400.1:0-21607 GCA_005239495.1 Nicotiana undulata | reverse complement strand
AATATAAAATTCACTGGATTATCACAATCTTTGACTCTTACGTAAATTGCAACTATGCTAAAAGCAATTAAGATTATTGTCTCAAAATTAATCACATGCATAGTCAAGTATATTATGACAAAAAATTTCAGTCTCCCAAGTTTGTTAAAAAGACTTATCTTAAAAATAAATTTATTAGATTATCATAATCTTCGACTCTTGCATATATTGCAACCACGCATACCAAGGGCAATTCATAGCACTCTCTCAAGAGCACATAGTATACATAGTCAAATATGGCAAAAGTTCCAGTCTCACACTACATCTTCCTTATCATCATGGCGGGTTTGTGCATTGGGCTCTTCTTTTTTTCTCTAAAAACATCTTATGTTTACATTTTATTAACGAAATTAAGCTGAAAAGTTAAGTAACTTTTTCTTTAATCACGATTCTTCAATCAATTATTTTAAATTAATGAAAGATCCTCTTAAGAATAAATCATAGAGTACTACTTTTATTTGGAATGTAGGTAATATTGTCAAAGCGTATCATCAGACTAAACAAAGTTTTCTTGCAGACATGAGGACCATTACATGTTTTGGATCTAAAAAAAATTCCTCTTAAATTTCCTAGTCATTTTATTGTATTTTTGTGTCTGATTTCGCGTAATCTTCTCCAAAATATTTTTGACGTTTTAAGAGAAAACATATCGATTTTCTTATTTTCTACGTCTAATAATCTAAGCTCTCTTTTTCCTGGACTTGGGGTTCTTTTCTTTCTCAATTCATTTATTTAATAGGTGGATTATTTGATAATAAATTATTCCTCTTAATTGTTGCAGTAATCAACTCGTCAATTGCCCATGCATACCAAGTAAGTGCGTTGCAATGTGCTGATTTAATTCACAGTTTACAATGCAAGGTGAACGATGACTGTATACCAACATGCATAGAGAAATATCAAGATAAATACATGGTTGGAGCCTGTATGCAGAGTTCTGTGGATCCTACTCCTATTTGTGTTTGCGCATACTATTGTTAAAAATTATATTTTAACTCAAAGTGCTTTTAAATATTTGTCTTTAGATCTCGTCAAAATGTAAGAGATATCATTTGTTTGATCTAATGATGAGGTTGAAATTCTATGATCAAAAGAGTCCATTAATGAATTTAGAGTTATTTATGCAATTGTCCTCTTCTTATTGAACAACAATGTAGGGAAAGCTAATAAAAGGAAAATTTTCACAAATAACTATAATAACCCGATCGGTCGTTTTGAGCTCTAGCGCATCGTTCAACAGTTGGCAGTCATGAACAGTTTCATTTCAGGCATATTGACTTGTGCGTATGATCGGAGTTAAATTTCGGGAAGTTCGGAGTCAAATTGGAAAGAAAATTTTCATTGCAGCAACCTTAAGTTGAAGAAAATGGCTAAGATTGGAATTTTGAGTATACGACCTCGGAATCGGGATCCGAAGGTTCCAACAGGTTCGTATGATGATTTCGGAGTTAGGCGCATGTCCGAATCGGGATTTGGATGACCCGAGAGTGTTTCGGCGTATATTATGGAAGATAGCATTTTGGAAGGATTTCATAAATTTGGGTTGTAAGGCATCTCAGTGTCCGTTTGGGATTCCGAGTCTGGGAATAGCTTTGTTTGGTGATTCTGGAGTTGGAAGCGCAATCGAAAGTGAATTCGGATGTTCGTAGGGTATTTTGAAGCTATTTGGCTAAAGATAGAAATTTGAAGGTTTTTGAGAAATCCGACCGGAAGTGAAATTTTTGATAACGGGGTCGGAATGCGATTTCGAAAGTTGGAGCAGGTCCGTAATGTCGAATATGACTTGTGTGCAAAATTTGAGGTCAATCGGACGTGATTTGATAGGTTTCGGCATCGGATGCGAAAGTTTGAAATTTCAAAGTTCATAAAGTTGAATTTTAGTGCGATTCATGATTTCGACGTTGTTTGATGTGATTTGAGGCCTCGAGCGAGTTCGTATCATGTTTTGGGACTTGTTGGTACGTTCGGTTTGAAGTTCCGAGGGCTCGTGTGAGTTTCGGGTAGGTCCCGGGATTTCCTTAGGCTTAAAATATAGCTGTTGGAGGTCACAGAACTCAGAAATCTGATCTTACCACCACTGTCCGCGGTCCCTTTTTCGCGGACCGCACTAAGGGCTTCGCGGCCGCGGTCGTTTTCTCGCGGTCCGCGGTGGAGGAGCTGGAACGCTGGTCCGACTTCAGAGGCTTATATCTTTTGATCTACAGGGAATTGTGAGATGATTCAAAAATAAAAGTTATAGTCCTTCGTGTCATATTTCTAGAAAGGTAAAGAAATTATAATTTGGACATCTGTAGAGAAAGTTATGGCCAAAAGACTAAAGCATGTCACTGCAATCATTCTTTCTTGGTTTTCTTCAGTTTTCTTGGTTTTCTTCCGCGCGGCCGCGGTCCATTTTTCGCTGACCGCGGTAGGGGCCTGAGAGGGATACAAATAAGAGAGATTTTCAGTTATTTTTCATTTTTAAAGATCCCAAAATATAAGAGGCGATTTTTTCAAACACTCTTTCTTCTCCAAAACATTTGTAAGTGATTTCTAACTCATTTTCTTCACTCCTTAACTTCTTTTTACAAGATTTCATCCTAGAATCTAAGGTTTTCATGGTGTAATTGGGAATTTTGGGTAAAACCTAAGAATATTGAAATTTGGAGAATTAGATCTCAAATTGAGGTCGGATTCCAAAACTATTTATATATCCGGGCTCGGGGGCGAATGGGTAATCGGGTGTTGGTCCGAATTTCGGGTTTGGACCGAGCGGGCCCGGGTTCGATTTTGACTTTTTGGTGAAAGACTTTAGAAAACTCACTTTCATGCATTATAATTGATTCATTTAGCATTTATTAATATAATTAAGTAACTTGTGGCTAGTTTCGAGTCCTTGGGAGACGAGTTTGAAGTTTCGGGCGCATTATTGACCTGGAAAGTAGGTTCGACACGAGGTAAGTCTCCTTTCTAACTTTGTGAGGGGGAATTTTCCCCCTAGGTGAACTAAATAAATATATGAAATTATTTGTGGGAGCTACGTACGCACGAGGTGACGGGAGTCCGTGCGTAGCTACTGTTATGTCATGTCCGAGTAGTCTAGGACCCACTAGCATGCTTTACGTGTTTTACATGTGATCCTTTCATAATGTTATGTTGACAATGCTATTAAATTGGTAATTTATTTGCCTAAAAAGGCTAGAGTGTACTTTCTTAGTTATTTGGAAAGATGATAGATTTCCCCGTGGATTAGTGTGTTCCTGGCAAGGGTATTTATTAAATATTGTTAAACTTGGAAAATGAATTTCCAGGAAATATTCTAAATACTATATTCATGTTTAATTAAGGAGAATTTTATCACTTCTATGAGAAACTGTCTTCTTGGATAAAAATATGGATTTCCTTTATGTGAATACGTGTACGTATGAGCACCTGAGTCGCAGGTATGATTCGCGAGCAGGCTAGCCATATTATTATTATTATTATTATTATGTTGACCGCGTCGCATGATCGATTTGCAAGTGGGAAAAATAGATGCATCTATGGTTCAGGCCGTTCGACCCTTCGGCAGTGCACAGTTTATTATTATTGGTCCGCACCGTTCGACCCTCGGCATATTTGTTGCGCATGATAAATGCTGCGTATTTCCTGTGAATCATACTTGTTTATTGGCCTGAGTATATTTTGAGTTTCCAGTTTAAAAGAAAGAGAATTTCTGTGAAAATTTTTGGATTAAATTAATATTTATTGATGTTTCCAATCTCAGATTATTGATTAATTGGTTATGATTCTCATGTTTAGCTCCACACTTAGATTATTCTAGACTGACCTATAGCAAGTGTCAAATTCGACCACTCGTCACTACCTCTCTGAGGTTAGGCTGGTGCATGTTGTTTTTCGTACTCATACTACACTTCTGTGCATTTTGTTGCACAGGTGCCCTCCTGGGATGTGATTGACATGGAGACTTTGACGTGTTGCATTATCCGGTGGCGTTCCGCAGCTGAAAGAATTTCCCTCTATATATTATATTTTTACTTTAAAATTTCTTGTCCAATTTGTATTTCGGGCAAGTTTTGTAGTATTTGTATAAAATTCTTAGAAGTTGCTCATGTACTTGTGTCACCGGGTTCTGGGGATGTGTTGAGATTATTTATTGAATTAAGTTGATTCTCCGTCGTGCTTAATTTACAAGAATTTATTAAATAAATTATGAAATACAAGAAAAGGGTACGATTTCGAAAGTGTTAAGCAGGAAAAGTATTTTAACAAATTAGGGGTTGGCTTGCCCGACAGTGGTGTCCGGCGCCATCATGACCTATGAATTTTGGGTCGTGACAATAGCCATATCAGAAGACTTTGTTACAGATGACTCACTCACAAAACCAATTTACACTCACTAACCAAAAAGATTTCCTCAATTTTTTTTTGTGCTTGAGGAGATAAAAGGTTGATTTGCAGCCTTACCCTATATTTGTGCCACTTTTTAACATGTATCCTATTTTTAAAAATTATTGATTTGGTAGCCAGCTGACAAAAAATCCGTAATAGTATGGCGATTACACCCATGACAAAAGATATAAAACTTGTGTCACGCATTAATCGTGTGATCTGCAACATCATTTGTGAAAACACATCTCCTCTTCTTTCAGCAGCTTTATCAAAAAATTAGAAACTTATCCAGTTTCATCTTCAGAATCACACTTGCGTGAAGTTGTTTCACGTTGAAGCTAAACTTCATGTTAATGTAGCATGTAGTTGTTTACATTGAAGCTAAAACTTCATGTTAGTGCATGCTGAAGTTTTATGTCCTGCAGTGTACAGTTTTGTCGTGAGTTCTATCTGAAACTTCAATTTAAACATGCTGAAGCTATTTAGTCATTTGCTAAAACTTCAGATTAAACATACATTAGTTTGCTAGTTCATTTGCTAACACTTCAGACTAAACATGCTTAAGTTTTTTAGTTCATTTGCTAAAACCTCAAACTAAACATTCTTAAATTTTTTAGTTCATTTGCTAAAACTTCAGACTAAACATACTTAAGTTTTTTGTCTTGCAGTATGTAATTTTCTAATGAGTTTTTGCTAATGCATGTTGTAGTTATTTTGTTCATTTGCTAAAATTTCAGACAAAACATGCTGAAGTTATTTAGTTCATTTGCTAAAACTTCTTACTAAACATGGTTAAGTTTTTTAGTTCAGTTGCTAAAACTTCAGACTAAACATGCTTAAGTTTTTGTCTTGCAGTATATAATTTTCTAAAGAGTTTTTTCTAATGCAAGCTGAAGCTATTTAGTTCATTTTCTAAAACTCCATACCAAAAACATGCTGAAGTTTTGTAAACCGGTCTACAGTTTTGTCCTGAGTTTTTTTCCCTGAAACTTCAGTCTAAACAAGCTGAAGGTTTTTTGTTCATTTGCTAAAACGTGAACCTAAACATGCTTAAGTTTTTGTCTTGCAGTTTGTCAATAGTCCTTTATTGAAAAGGGAAACTTTTTCCTTTTACAAATATTTTTGGCCATATACATCGACAACCTCTTAAAGTTGTTCCCTCTTTCACTTAGACACTCCTTCTTAAATCTGTTTCATTTGAACACCTTAACTAGGTCTTTACTATGTCATTTAGACACAATTTGATGATATGGCATAATGCGTGTATTACAATATTTTTCTGAGCGTGACAGATCAATATTTCTATTTTCATTTTTTTACTTTCTTTTTCCTCCTATTATTTGGCAAGCAGAACATGAACAAGGTCGCCAGAAAAGTTAGAACTCCAGCCAGGTTTTTGTGCGTTACCTTAAGAATATTTTCTTTTTACATTTTTATATTCTTCCCGTTTTTCCACTTATTTTTTGGTGGGAATTTCATCTTACTCTTGAATAGTTAACGTTTTGGAATACTCTTATCATAATTAGAAAAATAGGGATTTCACCCAATGTCGCAAGGAAGCATATTCTGGTGAATGGGTATCTCCAAAATTTGGTAGTAAGCTAGTTTTGCATTCACTAACTCACCTGGTAGGCCAGTATACAGTGAAGTCGTGAAGGCTCCAACAAAATTCGACCAATCTATGTTCTCTGTTTTTCACAAAAATAACACTTTACAAGGTGGTGGTAGTATGCCCAAATCTAAAGGAAGATATGCTAGTAACCGAGTGAAGAAGGGATTTTCAACCCAAAAAAGAAAGAAAAAAATTGACATAAATTTCTCTCTTCCCCATATATGAAAATCCAAAAACGGAACTAGTGTTTGTTCCTTTTGGCAGATGAAGACAGAAGAAGGGGGGTACCTGTAATTTTTCGCATTGATTTTGTTGAATTTGGACGGCTGAAACTCAATTTCCGACTAACTGAAGCTCACCAGAGTTCTGTAGAATGTCGGAGCTAGTGTTTTTAATGGTGGGATGGTCTAAAAATTTATGGAAAGTTAGATCAGGAGGTGGAGAACAATCTTCAATGTTTGGAATTTCTTGATTTGGCCTAGAATTGAGCTGGAAAGAAATGGTCGGAAATGATTTTCCCGGCGATGAGTGATAGTTGGCGAAGATGACAACGAGTGAATCCATGTGTCCTCGTCTTATTTGTCACTCTAGCGTGTGAATTACACACACTTTTTGTGTTTGGCTACCTCCAAATTTTGTGTCTAAATGACACAACAAAGACCTAGTTAAATTGTTCAAATGAAATGAATTTAAGATGGAGCGTCTAAGTGAAAAGTGAGGACAACTTTAAGGGGCTGTCGATGTATTTATAAAAAAATGGGTACGGATGCAAAGAAAAACAAAACGGGTGTAAGTTAAAAGGGGGCGACCAAATAGGACGCCCCATATAATTTTTACGAGATAAAATGATACTCTTATAATATTAAATGATAAGTCAGACAAAAAAAAGAAGGAAAAGAAGTGGCTCATCTCTCACCATTTCTGGCCTTATAGGCAACCGCAACCAGATTTATTTAATGCATGAAACAAAAATCTGAGGACTATAAAGCAAAAAAGTAAAAATAAACTTCAAAATTTAAAACTTGGAGTAATTTAAGAGACCTCTCTTTAGATTTGGTTTCATAATGTAACAACAAATTTTCGAGTCGAGAAATAAATAATCAAGAGTGGAAAATTACCTAACAAATGTAGTATTTGATTTCAATAAATAAATGTGTTACAATCTCTATGGTATTCCTCTGATTCTTCAAGAATGTAAAGTATCTTGATGAGCTTGATTTTGATATGATTCAAGGGCTTGTAAATCTTAATCTTGAATCTCCGTCTTGGACTTGGATTTGGATTTTATCACGAACAAGTAACTTGATCTTGTACGCCTTGGTATTTGATTTGCCTTTGTTCTTGATCTTGACTTGAACTTAAACTTGTAGCTTGAGTGCTTGAACTTGTAGCTTGTAGAGAAATCTGCGGTGTTTGATCCACGAGCCCTCTGCTTGCTTCTTGTTATAACTTCTGGTGTCTTCTAGCTTTATGAAAACCTCTATTTATAGTTGCAACGAGTGGTGTAGCTCTGCATTTGATTGGTCCGTTTGAACTGACCAATACCATCCAGACACTTGGCATGATTTAATTGGCTCATTTATTTGTCTTGGATTGCCACATCACTTGACACATGGTATGATTTCATTGGCTCATTTATTTGTCTTGGATTGCCACGTCACTTGACATGTGTCTTGATTTTATTGGCTTGTTCTTTTGACTTGGATTGCCATGTCACTTGACACGTGGCATGATCCTGGGCTTTAAGATGGGCCAATAGCCATTTGGGCCTTGGGCTAATGAAGTGGACTTATCATTTATTTTGTAGTCCGATTAAATGGACTAGCCAAACACATATATTTGGATTTAAATAATTAGCCCAATTTACTAGCCACAATATTTGTCTGGGCTAATATCTTGGATATAATATGGTCCATTATTTTATAAATTTTTATCCAATAAAATTTAAATGCTTACACATAACATTAATTTTTTATAATTTATGATATTACATTTATTTCTTTTATTTTAAATTTTTTATAATAATTCTTTTAACTTATCTATTAGTAATGTAGAACAAAAATGATTTGACTTTGCCATTTATAATATATGTTATATTTTAGTTAATTATGTAAACATATTTTTCTGAATACGTGTTCGACAAAATATAGTGATATAAAAAGAATATGAATCTTCTAAGCATTTCATTTCCCTATCACTAACATAGTTCATGAATCATTCATGTTCATTACTGATCATTCGTATAAATGAGACAATAAATGTTAAGAATAGTTTAGCTAATTTACGCAAATGTCCCTTTTAATGCTTAGATTTAGTTCCTATTTTAAAATATTATAGTGAACCTTCTAGTGTCCAAAAAGTACTAAGTTGTTACTATTGTATGTTGAGATAATTTCTCCTCACTCATCTCAGAAGAAGAAGAATAAAGAAGAAGCTTCAACAACTATGAAGATTTTGGAACCTAATGAAGAAGATGATAAGAGACGGCTAAAGTAAAGACATAATTGAGTTTGTTCAATACAACCTATGAAGGATAAATGGGCTGGATATTTTGTCTTGGACATATACGAAGAAGTGGGCCTTCAGAAATTCTATCGGCCCAAATTATAAGGCAAGCCCAGAATATATGAAACAAATTACATAGTGAATAAATCATTCTCTGTAAATATTTTTTTTATTTGTTACAAATACAGTTAGGAATAGACTAGTAAAATGATGCCACTTGGAAAAGTTTGTTTAGATTAGATTCCATTCTTTTGTATATATAGATTACACTGTAAAGATGAATATACACAGAATTTTTTTTACATTTCTTCAGCTCTTTTTTTACATGGTATTAGAGCACAACTCGATTCTGGAAAACCCAATCTTCATCTTTTGATTTTTTGTCAACCAACTCATTTGATTCTCCATGGCTGATGCTGCTGAGACCACCATGGTTCAAACCATTGGGGGAAATGGAGTCAATTTCGACCCAATCATCCTTACTTCCTTCATTCCTCAGATTCTCCTGGAATGAGCCTGGTAAATGCTTTCTTCGATGGCAGAGGTTTCCAAGGCTGGAGGAGATCTGTGCCCATAGCCCTATCAGCAAAAAATAAACTGGGCTTCATAAATGGTAGCTACCCAGCACCTACTACTACCTCAAAAGACCACCAACCATGGAGTAGGTGTAACAACATGGTTACTTCATGGTTGTTGAATTCACTATCCAAAGACATTGGAGATAGTGTTATATATTTAAAATCTGCAATGGATCTGTGGGTAAGTCTTGAACACAGATTTGGGCAGTCCAATGGTGCAAAATTGTACCACCTACAGAAGGAGTTGCATGAATTATCACAAGGAACAAATGATATAGCAACCTAATTTACCAAGCTCAAGCGACTCTGGGATGAGCTGGACTCTTTGAAATCAAACATCAAATGTAATTGTGCTTGTGTGTGTGATGGAAAACACCTAGTGGAGAAATCATAAGAGGATGAGAGGTTGATTCAATTTCTCATGGGGCTGAATGAATCCTATGGTAAAGCAAGAGGAAACATTCAAATGTTAAATCCTCTACCAAACGCCAACCATGCATATTCACTCACCCTTCAGCTTTCATGGTGGGAAACCAAGGGAATTTTTCAAGTCAAAACAGCTTTTCACAAAGAAATGAAAAGCAAAGGAATATCACTCAGTTTCAAAGGAGTCAAAATAGTTTTCAGATATCGGGAATCAAAGCCTAAAGGTTCCTATTTCTAATGCCAAGAAATCAAGGTTTAATCCTAATGTGACATGTACCTACTGCAAGAAAACAGGACATTCAGTAGCAGATTGCTACAGAATTATAGGATTTCCTGAAAATTTTGAATTCACAAATGGGAAAACAGGACAAGGACCCATCAGGAGTAATGGAGCTTTCTCAGAAGAACAGGTCGGAGATACTAACAACAACTACAATGACACTTTGGAACAACACCTACCTAAGGACTAGTTTACTCAGCTGATGCAGTTAATAAAACAAGTAAAAGTTTCAGAATCAGGAGGCTCAAGTTCAGAAGTGAATGCAAATGCAGTTGCTGGTACAATTGTGAAATATTCTGGATCCTGCTTTTCAGTTTTTAATTCAAACACTTGGATAATAGATTCAGGGGCCTCTGAACACATGTGTTTTGATTCAAATGTTTTTATTTCACTCACGCCTCTTCCTGCCCCTCTACACATTATTCATCTAGGATAATAGTCACTCATTTAGGAAAGATATCCATCCTTCCTAAATATATTATGGAGAAAGTCCTCTATGTGCCTACTTTCAGATACAATCTGTTGTCTGTTAATAGGTTCTGTTCACAATTCTTTTGCATCATCTCATTCTCATCTAATCAATGTATGTTGCAGGCCTCTTTAATGAAGAGTGCTCAAGTTTTTAGTGAAGTCAGAGAAGGATTATACCTATTAGAACCTACTGCCATCAAATCTAAGAATAGTGCTAAAGAGAATGTAGTTACATCTTTTAAGCATACTGATTCTGTTCAATTTTCAGTACCTTTTCCTTTTTCTGGTTTGTGCATTGGACTCTCCTTTTTTTCTCTAAGAACATTTTATGTTTACACTTTATTAACGAAATTAAGTTGAAACGTTAAGTAACTTTTACTTTAATCACGATTCTTCAATCAATTGTTTTAAATTAATGAAAGATCCTCATAAGAATAAATCATAGAGTACTACTTTTATTTGGTATGTAGGTAATATTGTCAAAGCGTATCATCATACTAAACAAAGTTTTCTTGCAGATATGAGGACCATTACTTGTTTTGGATCTAAAAAAAATCCTCTTAAATTTCCTAGTCATTTTATTGTATTTTTGTGTCTAATTCCGCGTAATCTTCTCCAAAATATTTTTGACGTTTTAAGAGAAAAAGGATCGATTTTCTTTATTTTCTACGTCTAATAATCTAAGCTCTCTTTTTCCTGGACTTGGGTTTCTTTTCTTTCTCAATTCGTTTATTTAATAAGTGGATTATTTGATAATAAATTATTCCTCTTAATTGTTGCAATATTCAACTCGTCAATTGCCCATGCATACCAAGTAAGTGCGTTGCAATGTGCTGATTTAATTCACAGCTTACAATGCAATGTGAACGATGACTGTATACCAACATGCATAGAGAAATATCAAGATAAATACATTGCTGGAGCTTGTATGTAGAGTTTTGTGGATCCTACTCCTATTTGTATTTGCGGATACTATTGTTAAAAATTATATTTTAACTCAAAGTGCTTTTAAGTATTTCTCTTTAGATCTCATCAAAATGTAAGAGATATCATTTGTTTGATCTAATGATGAGGTTGAATATCTATAAATTTAGAATTAGATATGTGATTGTCCTCTTCTTATTGAACAACAATGTAGGGAAAGCTAATAAAAGGAAAATTTTCACATATAGCCATATCAGAAGACTTTGTTACAGATGACTGACTCACAAAACCAATTTACACTAACTAACCAAAAATATTTCCTCAATTCTTTTTGTGATTGAGGAGATAAAAGGCTTATTTGCAGCCATGCCCTATATTTTGCCACCTTTTAACATGTGCCATATTATTAAAAATTATTGATTTGGTAGCCAACTGACAAAAAAATCGTATTAATATGATAATAACACCCTTGACAAAAAATATAAAACCTACATCACGCATTAATCGCTTGATCTGCAACCTCATTCGTGAAAAATGATCCCCTACCCTCCCCTCTTCTCAGCAACTTTATAAAAAAATTAGAAACTTATCCTGATTCATCTTCAGAATCACACTTGCATGAATTTGTTTCACGTTGAAGCTAAAATTTTGCTAACGTAGCATGAAGTTGTTTCATGTTGAAGCTAAAACTTCATGCTAATGCATGCTGAAGTTATATATCATGCAGTCTACAGTTTTGTCATGAGTTTTATCTGAACTTCAATTTAAACATGTTGAAGTTATTTAGTCATTTGCTAAAACTTCATATTAAACATGTATTAGTTTTTAGTTCATTTGCTAACACTTCATACTAACACATGCTTAAGTTTTTTTTTAGTTCATTTGCTAAAACTTCAGACTAAACTTGCTTAAGTGTTTTAGTTCATTTGCTATAATATTTCAGACTAAACATGCTTAAGTTTTTGTCTTGAAGTATGTAATTTTCTAATAAGTTTTGCTAATACATGCTAAAGTTATTTAGTTCATTTGCTAAAACTTCAAACAAAACATGTTGAAGTTATTTAGTTCATTTGCTAAAACTTCAGACTAAATATGCTTAAGTTTTTGTCTTGCCTTATGTCATTTTCTAAAGAGTTTATGCGTGTTGAAGTTATTTAGTTCATTTGCTAAAATATCATACCAAAATATGCTGAAGTTTTATAACGCAATCTACAGTTTTGTCCTTAATTTTATCCGAAACTTCAGTCTAAACGAGTTGAAGTGTTTTAGTTCATTTGCTAAAATTTCAGCCTAAACATACTAATATTTTTGTTCTGCAGTATGTTAATAGTCTTTTATTGAAGAATGACAAAATTGTCTTTTTAAAATACTTTTAACAAAAAAATAGGTACAGATACAAACAGAAAAACAAAATGGGTATAAGTTAAAAGGGGCGACCAAATAAGGCGCCCCTTGCAATTTTTACGAAACAAAATTATACTCATATAATATTAAATGATAAATTATACAAAAAAAGAGGAAAAGAAACGGCTCATCTCTAGCCATTTCTGGCCTTATAGGGCAACCACAACTGGATTTATTTAATGCATGAAACAAAAATATGAGGGCTATAAAGCAAAAAAGTAAAAGTTGTTATAAATATAATTTTGTTTATGGTGAATGTCTATATTTTAGAGAGATCTTATGATTTGTTACTTGGTGGATAAGTCACTTTTCCCCTATAAATAGAGGGGTTCTATTTCATTGTAATTCATCCCAAAATTCAATACGAATTCTCTCTCTCTTTCTCTGCAATATTGTTCTTCTTCTTTATTGTTTCATAACACGTTATCAGCACGAGTCTCTAACCAATTGAGTAGAAGCTTTGGGATTGAGCGTAATGATTGTCAATTGTTCCATGAATTTCCTTCATGATTAAATTCTATATTTAAGGTAAGTATTTTACTTTATTTTTCTGTTTTAAATTCTTGAAATTCTATGATTTGATTTTAAATGCAAGCAAAAATAATAAACTTTGATTATAACTCTTATAGAGTTTGCAAAAATTTATAACCTCCCGAAGTGGTAAAATTTCTATGTCTTGCCATGATCAAATTCATGTATGATTATGAGCACAAAGAAGTGGAACACGTCCCATTGAATTTGCTTCATTCTCATTCCCCTTAAGAGAATGTGATATCAATATGTGTTAAGTCTGAAAGAAGACAAAATTATTACCATGAAGGTATCAATGGATGTGGACGTGATAATAGACGAAATTATAATCGTCATCATTGTGATAATGCGAATAATAAGGATTCTCAAAATAATCCTTCACTTCGTGAAAGTAATAATTGTCATCTATTTGACATGAGATTTTGTGAAGCACATATAGATGACTATTATCCATTCATGATGTGAATGTGTCAACATCAGATTTATGAATACATATTCATTCTTGGAAGAATATGAACGTGCTAGTGGTAATGAATATACCACACTCACCTCTAGAATGAGGTTTGAGATGAAATAAGAAAATAATTTCATTATTATGGCATGAATGATCATTGATCACGTACCTATTGTGATTGGACAAAATATTATGACAATGCGATTATTACATGACAAAATTAATAGAAGCAACATATCTTGCCTATAATGATTTTGATCATGACCACAATGGTATAACTTTCTCCTTGAAAGACATATTACCGTATGGATATTGATGAATATGTGGTAGTATTAAATTAATTAGGAGCTCTGGAAGAGCCAGTTATTACTATTTTAGAGGAATAAAATTGATTATCAATATGGTATTGTATTGTATTAAGTCTCAAAGAAACATAATTGGGTTTCTAAAGTATTCGCGAAAGCGATTGGTTAAATTGAGACTATAAATAAATGAAAGATTTAATATCTTCTATTACTACTTGTAGTGGAGTAATATGTATGTGAAAAGTTATCCGCTTTATTCTCCAGTTTGTACTACATAAATAAAAGAATGCTACAATAAACTTGAAGTTTAATGATAATTGCACACGTCATGGTATAAACCTGAGGTTTATCAATATCGATAATTTATCCAGTTGGCATAATTGATTTTATCCATGTTAATTTAAATGATGTGCAAAAATTAAAGAGAATTCACATGGGTAAATATTAAAGAACAAGAAAGTTCTTTATAAATTCTCTTATTTTGTTTGTTCTCGCGATTATTATACCAACTAAAACTGGCATTGAATCCCTTGAATTCTGAAATTTATCAGAGGTGATATGGGCCCATTCACCTGCCATGTATACCACATAAGATGCATCTATGAGATGGTTACATGTGCGATTATTATTAACCCGCAACATGGTATTTGTGAGGTAACTTGCTCAATAATTTAATTGCGAGCATAATTTTCAGATTTTCTATTCAAGATAGTTCATCTTGATAAGTTGGTTTCGTTTAGCAAAACAATTTAACGAGTGCCTTCACATAATAGCTAAACTATTGCTTATGAGAACATTGTTATCTACATCATTTTGATATACGTTATATACGAAAGTATATTACATTCTCCCCTCACAAGTGGTTCAGGGCCAGGAACCAAATAATTCCGTCTTATTATTATTAAAGTGTGGTGCATATTTTAATTAACATCGTAATGCACAAATATGGGCTCCCAAAGTTGAGGGAGCAAGTTAGTTTTTCTAACATGAGGGGGAGAGATGATAAACATTTTAGAAAAAGTTACATGGAATGAATTATCAATTCTCTATAAGCATGATAATGTGATAGCGAGGATTTTCAAGGTGCAACATATTCATTGAAGTTAATATGGATGATTTATTCATCAAATCTCTACTGACGTCAACATTCAAGAAGCTAGTGCACAAGATTGGGATGCAAAGGCTCAAGAATGTGAATTTATGCTTTGTCCCACTGGTTTTCCTTGCAAAGTTTTTAACGAGTCCCTTTTATAGAATTTTTTGTCCCACAGGGTTTTATTTTAGTTAAGGTTTTAACGAGGCACATTATCTGTTGAATAGACATTCAAGGGAGAGTATTATAAATATAATTTTATTTATGGTGAATGTCTATATTTTAGAGAGATCTTAGGATTTGTTACTTGGTGGTTAAGTAACTTTTCCCCTATATATAGAGGGGTTCTGTTTCATTGTAATTCATCCCAAAATTCAATAAGAATTCTCTCTCTCTTTCACTACAATATTGTTCTTCTTCTTTATTGTTTCATAACGAAAGTGATAAACTTCAAGATTTAAAACTTGGAGTAATTTAAGAGGCCCCTGAGTATGGAACCGCCTTTATAACAGAGTGCTTTACCCCCCAATATGGGACTTTCCGGCACGAATCCGAATTAGTCGGGCCTCAATGTGGGTACCGGATACCGGGTGAGAAATTAGAAAAAAAACTTTTATGATTTATGATATTACATTTATTTCTATTTTAATATTTTTTAATAATAATTCTTTTAACTTATTTATTATTAATGTAGAAAAAAATGATTTGACTTTGCCATTTATAATATATGTTATCTTTTAGTTAATAATGTAAACATATTTTTTCTGAATACGTGTTCGACAAACTATAGTGATATAAAAAAGAATATGAATCTTCGAAGCATTTCATTTCCCTATCACTAACATAGTTCATGAGTCATTCATGTTCATTACTGATCATTCGTATAAATGTGTATACGGTTAAAATCGGGCTCACCCGATTTTACTATTTGACCGAGACTGGGAGGTTGCATCGAAGAACGACTTCGTAACGGAACGGACTAAATCACGGAGATAAGGTACCGAGTTCAGAACCGATTTATCTGTCAAGATCGAGGCTAGTAGCAATCGAAGTCAAATGAGACAGACATCGAGTAAGATCGAAGATCGAACAATAACAAAAATGTGAGATATCCGTGACTGGTCAAGGATCATGGCATAAATCTCAAAACGGGTCAAATCAGAAACGGTTTATAGCTAATCATGAGATTTCCTTATGTAATTAGAGTTAAACATAAGTGAAATTCCTCTACTATATAAAGAGGGGTTCTAATTATTTCTAGGACAAATTGTTCACATATATCAAAGCAATATAATTCTCTCTCTCGTTTACATTCTTGTTCATCAGCTTATTATATTTTTAAAGTGTTCTTGCACCAATCAGTTCGAGAATACTCTAACTTGAGGGCTGAGTTCTTTTCAAACACTGGTTTGCTTTACTTTATTTGTTCAATCTTGTTATTTATCTTCATATTTTTCAATTGGTATTGAGTTAAATCACTTACCCTTAAAACCACATTATAAGTTTAATTGTTATCCAATTTTAAGGGTAAACAGTATGGCGCCCCCCGTAGGGCTAAGGATAATAGTGATTGCTTAATACTGATTCCGATAACACACACTGCTTTACGCTTGTTCTTGTAAGTATTTTTATTTTCAGGATAAAACATGTCAAACTCACAAACAGCACCCACACTTGGTGACAACGGCCTCGGATGAGAAAACGACAATATAGTCGCCCTAGGGATCGAGGAGCCTCAGGATGATCTCGAGGGAGTACCAATTGCAAATCCCGTCGACGTCAGTTCACAAAATGCCCTAAATGCAAATTTAGGCGTTGATCCCCAAGGTAGCGTACGCAGGGAAGGTCGATCTGGCTGTTGAGGTACGTAGGGCGGAGTCAACCTCTAATTGATATTCGAAATGTTACAGGATCAACAAGCCGCTATAACATAACTACAAAATCATCATCGAACGCTGAGTAGGGTCGAACTGGAAGTCGTCCACATAACCGAGCCAGTACCGGAAAGGTCGAACACCAATGAATCGAGGACTGACCCCGACCTTATGAAAATTCTTGAGGAGCTCACTAAATGAATTGAATGAGGAGAAAAGGAAATAGAGGCAAATGACAAGAAAGTAGAGACATACAACTCCCGGGTTGACCAAATACCGGAGGCACCACCGATTACAAAAGGTATTGACTCGAAGAGGTTCGTGCAGAAGCCGTTCCCCCCAAGTGCGGCTCCGAAGCCCATTCCGAAGAAATTTCGCATGCCGGAGATCCCCAAGTACAATGGGACCACCGACCCTAATGATCATGTCACCTCCTATATATGCGAAATAAAGGTAAATGACTTAGAAGATGATGAGATTGAATATGTTCTACTGAAGAAATTTGGAGAAACTATATCGAAAAGGGCAATGATATGGTACCACAATCTGCCACCTAATTCCATCGATTCCTTCGACATGCTTGTAGACTTCTTCGTAAAGGCACATGCCGGAGCAATAAAGGTTGAGACTAGGAAGTCGGACCTTTTCAAGGTGAAACAAAAATACAACGAAATATTGAGGGAGTTCGTATATCTGTTCGAGATGGAACTACCACCGGTCACAGACGATTGGGATGTTCAAGACTTTACTCAAGGTTTGAAGGAACGAAGTTCGGTGGCATCACGACAACTAAAGCAGAATTTAATTGAATATCCAGCGGTAACCTAGGCCGATGTACGTAATCGGTACCAGTCAAAGATCAGGGTCGAGGATGATCAACTGAGGACCCCTTCCGATTCTGTTTATCCGAGCAGGCTCGTCGGCAGAACTCAGAGGGATATCGACAGAGAACCTCGGTCGAACGGAGATCGATATAAACCATACAACGCAAATCGTAGAAACAACGACCTAGGATACAATCCCATCCGAAGTGATCGAAGGAACGATCGAGGTCAGAGCTCTCGAGGACTCATGAGAAAAAGTGGATTTGGTAAACATGTTGATCCCACGGAGGCACCACGATTTTCAGAATACAACTTCAGCATCGATGTATCAGGTATTGTGTCAGCCATTGAGAGAATCCAAGATACTAGATGGCCAAACCCCTACATACTGATCCATCCCAAAGAAACCCCAATCAAATATGCAAATACCATGGTACACATGGTCACGGAATCGAAGACTGCATATAACTACGTGAGGAGGTGGCCCGTCTATTCAACAAGGGTCACCTTCGAGAATTCTTGAGCGACCGAGCTAAAAACCATTTTAGAGACATGGATGCAAATAAGAAAAACGAGCAGGAAGAACCACATCACATGATTCACATGATCGTTGGTGGGGCCGATATTCCACAAAGACCCGTGTTCAACCGCACTAAAGCATCAATCACCAGGGAAACACGAACTCGAGACTATGTACCAGAAGGCACTTATTCAACAATGAGAAAGCAGAAGGGATCTCACAACCCCACAATGATGCATTGGTAATCTCTATCCTTATGAATAAAATCCAGGTTAAACGTCTTTTAATTGATCCAGGAAGCTCGATCAATATTATTCGACCGAGGGTCGTGGAGCAGCTTAGCCTAAAATATCAGATTGTACCTGCAGCTCGGGTTCTCAATAGTTTCAACATGGCAAGTGAAACAACTAAAGGTGAAATCATTTTACCAGTAAACGTAGCTAGGATACAATGTGATCGAGAGTTCCATGTGATCGAGGGCGATATGAGATATAATGCCCTGCTCGAAAGACCTTAGATTCACAATATGAGGGCAGTCCCTTCAACTCTTCACCAAATGCTGAAATTCTTGATGCCGGATGGAGTAAAAACGGTGTATGGGGAACAACATACTGTCAAAGAAATGTTTGCAATCGATGAAGTGATACCGATATCTGCTCTTTCGTTAACAAAGGGAACAGATTCCAAAGGAAAACATGAAGCTAATTAGCAACTACAGCCACCAGCCTCGACTCAGTCGGAGAAGCAGGGAATGGATGAGGACGATGACTACTAGAACCCTCGATCCTTCATAATCCCCGAGGATTTTGACGCCACCAAATCGACATTCAAAGAGTTGGAACAAATCATAATGGTCGAGCACCTACCCGGTCGAAAGGTATACTTGGGTATGGGGTTAAACTCCGAACTCAGGGAAAAAACTGATTAAATTTCTTATTAATAATATGGATTGTTTTGCTTGGTCCCACCTAGAGATGACAAGGATCCCGCCGGAGATCACTACACATCAACTGAGCTTGGACCCATAGTTCTTCCCAGTGAAACAAAAAAGAAGGCCCCAGTCCGAGGTGAAACATACATTCATCAAGGATGAGGTAAATAAACTTCTCAAGATTGAATCCATTCAGGAAGTAAAATATCCCGAGTGGTTAGCAAACATAGTTTTAGTCCCTAAAAAGGTAAATATACTAAGGATGTGCGTAGACTATAAAGATTTAAACAAAGCATGTTCTAAAGACTCTTTTCCTCTGTCGAATATCGATCGCATGATCGATGCCACGACCGGACATGAGATCCTTAGTTTTCTCTATGCCTACTCCGGGTACAATCAAACACAAATGAACCCGGAGGATCAGGAAAAGACTTCGTCCACCACTAAGTACGACACCTATTGTTATAATGTAATGTCGTCTAGACTAATAAATGTTGGTGCCACTTATTAACGCTTAGTAAATCGAATGTTCGAAGAAAAATAGGTAAATCAATGGAAGTTTATATTGACGATATGCTAGTTAAGTCCCTGCGAGAAGAGGACCATTTGACACATTTGCAGGAGACCTTCGATACACTAAGGAAATACAACATGAAGCTCAACCCGGAGAAATGTGCATTCGGAGTCGGCTCGGGCAAGTTCCTCGGCTTTATGGTGTCAAATCGGGGGATCCAGATCAACCCCGATAAAATCAAGGCAATCGAAGACATCACAATTGTGGACAATGTTAAGGTCGTACAAAGATTAATAGGGCGGATACCCGCCCTAGGACGATTCATCTCGAGGTCTTCAGATATAAGTCACAGGTTCTTCTCACTGCTAAAAAAGAAGAACAATTTTGCTTGGACCCAGGAATGCCAACAAGCATTGGAAAAATTAAAGTGGTACCTCTCGAGCCCGCCACTGCTTCATACTCCAAAAGCGGACGGGCAACTCTATTTATACTTAGCAGTCTAGGAAGTCGCGGTAAGTGGGGTCCTGGTTCGAGTGAAGCAAGGTAGGAAATTTCATGTTTACTATGTTAGTCGAACTTTAGGTGAGGCCGACACCCGGTACCCACACTTAGAAAAATTGACGTTTGCCCTAATAAGCACCTCTAGGAAATTAAAACCATATTTTCAATGTCACCCAATTTGTGTGGTGACCACTTCTCCTCTTCGCAATGTTTTGCATAAGATCGAACTCTCGGACCGGTCGGACAAAAGGCCCGTTGAAATCAGTGGGTATGATATCGAGTATCAACCCCAAACGACAATCAAGTCTCAAATCTCAGAAGACTTCGTGGCCGACTTTACGCCAGCCCTCGTACCCGAGGTCGAAAAGGAAATGTTATTAAAATCGGGTACATCATCAAGGGTATCGACCCTTTTCACAAACGACGCTTCGAACATGAAGGGTTCCGGTCTAGGAATCGTTTTGAAGTCGTCCATGGGCGACACAATTAGACAATCTATCAAAACTTCCAAGTTGATTAACAATGAGGCCGAGTAGGGACGCGATTGCAGGTCTCTGTATTGATAAAAATAGGCTTCACACGTGTGCTAATTATGATGACAAATCAATCCATGCGGAGCAATGAAAACATGACAACGGGGCGTGATTTTATGAAGAGGTACGAGACAAAGAGGAACGGAATGACATACCCACGAGATAATTAGATACGGGAATCTCAATCTAATTGAGGATATGAAGAGACACGATCAGAATGAATCAAGGCAGAATAAAGGGCAGATTCTGTCACGACCCCAAATCCTAACAGGTCGTGATGGAGCCTATCGTGGAACTAGTCTATCCAACCATCACATTACTACGCTTTTGTTCAATTATAACAGTTCACAATTTAATAATAATCATGCAACCATAACATCAAATAATATAATTAAGTCTTAGCGTTCCCATATTAGCCTAATCAAACTTCCCAAGAACTGGAGTCAATAGTCGTGAGCATCTAAGAATAAGTAAATCTAACTCTGCCAAAACTATAATATATGTCTCTGAATCAAATGCTAAAACAA
This sequence comes from Nicotiana undulata, assembly GCA_005239495.1. Classification (NCBI taxonomy): domain Eukaryota; kingdom Viridiplantae; phylum Streptophyta; class Magnoliopsida; order Solanales; family Solanaceae; genus Nicotiana; species Nicotiana undulata. Next base: position 390 of record MDKH01052400.1, on the reverse strand, counting down.
AATAAGGAAGGGAAGTGGAGAAGTTGTGGACGTTGGACAGCTACCTCGAAATCCCGTGAACTGCTGCTAACGAACAAGGCAGCTACTGCTCCAAACCGGTACCTGAATCTGTGCACAGAGGAACGAGGAGTCTTTATGAGTAAGCCAACTCAGTAGTAATGAAAATAAATCACAGTTTGAGAATTATAAAACACACAGTACATATACACAATTTCACAAAACCAGTAAAACACCAAGTCACCAGGTAGTATTCAGCAAATACATAAGTTTAGAAAACCAAGTTTCCAGAAATCCTTTGAAGCAAGTGTAACATCAGTATATTTCAGTAAAATGCTCAGTAAAAACCAGTTCGAAAGCGAAGTAAATCATAGTTTGAAAACTCAGTAAAAA
>MDKH01085845.1:0-14763 GCA_005239495.1 Nicotiana undulata | reverse complement strand
AGCTTTCGATATAAACTCACGATTTAAAGGTTTTCACTCGAAGGTTTGACCAGTTTTATTGAGCTTATTTGCTAAGGCTTGACGTGAATAAATTGATGCAGTGCTGAGTTACTGGTGCTTTTATTGTGGTGTGGTTTCCGACATTTGGCTTGCACTCTGGCCACTCTTCTTGGGTATTTCTATATATGTTTGTCCACTGATTTAATTGTTGCTATTCTTTCCGCCTTATATTGCCTCGTCGTTATTCATATTAGAAATCGTTAGATGAATATTTTGTTTCGGCCATTATTACTTATGTCTTTTACTTATTAGACCAGTGAGTGTCTGGACTAGTCCTCGTCACTACTTCACCGAGGTTAGTCTTGATACTTACTGGGCACCGCTGTGTTGTGCTCATACTACTCTTCTGTGCATTTTTGTTTGCACAGATCCAGGTATTGACTGTTGCTAGCTGCGTGGATCATTGTCGAGGAGACTCAAGGAAAACCTGTCGCTGCGTTCGCAGGCTTCGGAGTCACCTTCCGGTTTATTTCAATTGTACTTGCTCTTCCTATACAGTTGTACTTAGATTTTGTAGAAGAAATCTGTAGAGATTATGACTTGTATTTATCGGGTTTTGGGAAGAGTGTAAATTCTGTCAAGATTTCTATATCGAGACTGCTATATTTCCTTTATTATTGTTGTTGTCAAGTGAAATGTTAGGCTTACCTAGTCCCTAAGACTAGGTGCCATCACGATACCCAACAGAGAGAAATTTGGGTCGTGACATTATGCTCCGTTCGATGGAGTAAGGTCATGAACAGCTTCACATAGTGTGTATCGACCTGTGTGCGTGGTTAGATTCAGTTACCGGATAATCCGGAGTCGCATTAGAAGAAAATTTTAGTTTTTGGAAGCTTAAGTGATGAGAGTTGACCTGAGGTTTGACTTTTGTGTGAACGACCTCGGAATGAGTTTTGATTAATGTCAACAGCTTCGTATGATGATTTTGGACTTAGGTGTGCGTTCGGAATAGGATTTGGAGGTTCGTAGAGCGAATTGAGGTAATTTGGCGAGAGTTAGAATTTTGGCAAATTTGGCCGATAGGTGAAATTTTGATATCGGGCTCGAAATGGAATTCTGGGAGTGGCTGTAGGTTCGTAGTGTTAAATGTGACTTGTCTGCAAAATTTCACGTCATTCCGGGTTGAGTTGATAGGTTTCGACGCGAGTCTTGATATTTGAAGTTTTGAAAATTCATTAGTTTGATTTTGGTTTGATTCGTCGTTTTGGTATTGTTTTATGTGATTTGAAACCTCGAGCGAGTCCGTGTTAGGTTATATGACTTGTGTGTGGGGTTGGATGGGGTACCGGGGGCCTCGGGCGTGTTTCAGATGGGCTACGGGCCATTTTCTTCCATTTTTGGATTGCTGATGCCTGCTATCTGGTTTCTCCTTCACGTTTGCGTCCCATCCCCCGCGTTCGCGAAGAGTAATCTTGGAGGATGGGGTGTTTTTTCTCTGTGTTCCTGTTCGCGTAGCCATGCCATCTCACCTTCCGCGATCGCGTACTACTCCACGCGTTCGCGTAGGGTCTTTCTGGGCAGCCCAACTTTTCCTCTTCGCGTTCGCAGGATCTCCTACGCGTTCGCGTAGGCTCCACTTTTTCTATTCCGCGTTCGCGAGACTGTCTTCGCGTTCGCGAAGTACAAATTGAGCGGCTTCATTTTTCTTCTTCGTGAACGTAGTCCTTCCTCCGCGTTCGCGATTCATTAAATGCCTGGGCAGATTATAAACTTTCAAAAAATGAGGGTTAAGACTTTTTAAACATATTTTGACTTCTAGAGATCGGTTTTGGGCGATTCTTTGAGGGTTTTTAACAAAAATCCAATGGGTAAGTGTTCTTCCACTAGAATTAATTATATTTCATGAATTAGTTCTTGTTTTTATCATTTAAATTGTGTTTTGGGTTGGGGAAATTGTGGGTTTTGAAAGAAAACTTCTAAAATGAAAATTCATGATTTGGATGACCAAATGATATCGGAATTGGATAAATTTAGTATGGGTGAACTCGTATCGGAATGGGTGATCGAATTTTGTAAAGTTTGTCGGGTTCCGAGGTGCAGGCCCAAGAGTCGACTTTTGGGTCAATTTTTATAATTTTGTAAAGATTAAAACTTTATTGTTCGGAGTAGTTCCTTATGCATTTTATGTGCATTTTGAAGAACATCGGATGCACATGTCCTCACCATCGTGAAGTCTAATAGAAGAACAAATTTGAGTACATCATCGACTGCATGAGAGGATATGAACGAAGAGAAGTTTCTTAACACCCTATAGCCTCCTGAAGATAAGTACAAACGTCTCTGTACCGATCCGCAAGACTCTACTGGGTCTGCCCGTGACTCGTGAGACTACGTGAACCTAAAGCTCTAATACCACGTTGTCACGACCCAAATCCTAATTCAGGTCGTGATGGCGCCCAACGACGGGGTTAGGCTAGCCAACATGGATGATACTAAGTGTTATCCTTCCTATTTGATCAATTTTTCCAACGTTTACCAGTTTTAAGCAATTATTAGCATGATGATAACCTGTGATATGAAATAAAATTATAACGAAACATGGCCGAAAGGTAAGCATATGTATAAATATACCGCCCAAAACTCAAAATATATGCTACGTGTGTGCCAGGAACTAGTGTCACGAGTGTCACGGGAAACTATCTGACTATACAAGGATAATATATATACAAGTCCACAGTCTGAATAAAATAGACGGGAAAATGACAAAAAGAAATTCAGGGTGCTGCCAGGAAGAGCAGCTCACCATGAAGTCTAATCAACACAAGTCAGTATCTAGCACCGGCCTGATAGTCCGGTGTACCAGCCTCCGGACCTGTACAGTCAAGTACAGAAGAAGAAGTGCAACTTGAGTACATAATAAATATGTATCCAGTGAATATCCCGTCTAAACTCGAAAGAGTAGTGACGAGAGGTCGACTAGATACTCGCTAAGGTCCAACAATATAATATATAACGAGATATGGAAAAAGCAATAAGCATGTGAATCAGTAAACAACAAGTACATAGCAAGTTATGTAACCCAGGTAAATATCAGAAAAATGAACAGGAAAGTACCAAAATCCTCTCATAACTACCTGACAATCCCGTTACAAGTGACTTAGAACTCAAGTGATCATACACATACCAGGACAAGACAACCGGCCGGAGTCATAAGGGTGGTCATAAGAACTGAGGTCATAAGCTAACCCACGATCGCGAATCATACCTGCGACTCGCGTGCTGACTCGATATAATAAGCTGACCCATGATCGCGCATCGTACCTGCTACTCGTGTGCTGACTCGATAATGATAAGCTGACCCACGATCGTGCATCATACCTGCGACTCGTGTGCTGACTCGATAATAATTAGTAATAAGCTGACCCACGACCGCGCATCATATCTGCGACTCATGTGCTGACTCGATAACAAGTGCATATATATATAAGCACATGTGTACCAACTTAACAGTGAAATCAATCGGACTGTGCCAATGCCAATGATAAATCAACTGGGGTTAAATCATAATGTTCCGCATTTCCATATCATCTCAGGAATAATATGCAATTCACAACACATCCAAAAGTACAAATAGGGCACATCGAGTCATGTTTGTGAATCCTAAAGTTACCCGACATAGCAGACTAGTCGCCACGTACGGACTCTCGTCACTTGGTACGTACGTAGCCCCCGCAACATGTAAATAGAGTACCTATGGGGACAATTCCCCCTTACAAGGTTGGAAAGAAAACTCACCTCGTGTCGAATCTACCTCTCGGACCAAGAACGCGCCCACAACAACGAACTCTACACCCGAGGACTCGTAACTGGATTAGGAAAAATTCGTATACTATTCTTGACGAAGATTACACCGTAAGCTTTTGGAACCGTAAAATTTTACGTTGCTACGATTCTAACAAATTCTTGTTGGAATTGTGTTATTGCATGTTGGATTGAATTTAGAACCACATAAACTGGATGGACATGAGCTTCTGTCCTTGTAGTATTGAACTAGGAAAGATATGTTTCTTGCTTTTGTAAAAACGTTTGGTTCTCTTTTGGATTTGCAGAATGCTATGTCTTTAGATTGTAAAGGTTCTTCATGTTCTAATGGTAGGAATGGACTAAAATAATGATTTTGGGTGTTATTGTAGTAATGTGTATACAAGACCTATCTAATTATCTCCTTGGCTATCAATTCAAGTATTGTTGTAATATCTTGCCACCTAATTAAAGGTGACTTAAGAGTCATCTTTTTGGAAGGTGTCTTGCTGCCACATGTTTAATCTTTATCATATATTTTTTATTTTTAATAATTAACTAGATAATGTCCCGCTACCCGATAATTAACCAATTACCCGTATAATTAAGAATTGTCTTAAATTACTTAAAATACTACTCACTTTAATACTCTTTGTACATCTTACTGTTATAGTCATGTGGTACCTTACATGGTACTAGTCCATAAATACCGAGTATTTTAGCTCGGGCCGTATTTTATCCCAAATTGGCCACTTTCAACAAAACTCGTTTTCTTTAATTCGTGTACCCTTTATCCTTCATGACACTAAATTTTTCAGGCAAGTCATAAATGACATAACGGAACTATTACCGGTCCCGAAATTCCGTTCGGACCTCAATAACATAAAATCACGTTCCAAACCAAATTTCAAACTTAAGGAAATTCTTATTTCTATATTGGGCGCTGAAATGCTCCCGGGTCATCGAAAACCCGTTCCGAACATACGCCCAAGTCCGAAATCATCATACGAAGCTAATGGAGTTGTCGGAACTCGATTCCGAGGTCGTTTGCTTAAAAATGTTGACCAAAGTCAAACTTGGCCAAAAGGCCAACCTTTAGGAACCAAGTGTTCCTAAAGCACTCTTAACACTTCCAAAATCCGAACCACCCATCCCTGCAAGTCATAAATCACAAGAAGCATCTATGGAAAGTATCGAGGTAGGGGAACGGTGTCCTAATACGCAGAACGATTGGTCGGGTCGTTACACCTTGTGTGGGGGAACTACCCCTTAGGGTTGAGTCTTCTTTGTTGATTGTAGTCTGTGTATGCGAGGTGACGAGTGCGTACTCGGACTTATTTGCTAATAGATTGGCCTTTTAGGAATCGTAGGTTCTTTTTCACTTGTGTATGAGTTATAATTGTTACATTTGATCCTTGGTTGATAATTTCATCCTTTCCTGCTTAAATTAGAATTACTTGTTTTTGGATTCCTTCGTTGGCTATTTGACCTTAATTGACTTAACTGAATATTTTACCGTTCTTATCTTCATGCCATATTTGCCTCCTAAAACTGCCAAATTGACTAGGTTAATCTTATCTAGCCTTATATTTGTCTAGCCATAGTTAGAGCATCCGTTCGTTGGAGTCAAGCATGCCCGCGAGTCTTACATTGTGATATATATGACTTTTCTCTTATGTGCTACTTGGGTCTAGTTGATAAATATTTATATCGTTGATGTTTTCTTGATGTTGTGTATTACTGGGCCTTTGTTTGAGCTGAGTTTTATTCCGTAAAGTTAATTGTTTAGGCGAGATTGGTTATAGTTGTTTCCCTTGCCGGGATGATGTTGTTTTCATTGTTGAATCCCTTGCTGGGATGGTATTATTTCTATTATTGTTTATGTTGTTAATGATACTGTCTGCGTTGTTGACTCCCTTGTCGGGATGTTGTGATTTATGGCTCTTATTGTTGACTTCCCTAGCCAAACTGTTGGTTTTTGTTATTGTTTGGGTGAGGAAGAGTGTAAAGCACGAAGGGTCATGCCGTGTATTCATTTCATTCATTGCATGGTGAGGAAGAGAGTAAAAGCACGAAGGATGATGAGCTGCCATGATTTTTTACATTTAAAGCACGAAGGATCATGTCGTGCCCTTTTCATTTATTTATTGCATTGTGAAGATGAGTGTAAAAGCACGGAGGGTGATGCCGTGTACTTGTTTTGGTGAGGACGAGAGTAAAAGCACGAAGGTTGATGTCGTGCACTTATCTTTGCATTATTGATTCCATTGTTCTGTTTGGTAATTACTGCACTTGTTTTGGTAAGGATGAGAGTAAATCACGAAGGGTGATGCCGTGTACTTATTTTGGTGAGGAAGAGAGTAAAAGCACGAAGGGTGATGTCGTGCACTTGTCTCTGCTTTACATTTCTGTGTTCCTGTTTGGGTATTTACTGCATTTGTTTAAGAGTTAATATTCCGTTGTTTTGATTCGGACATTCATACTGATCTCTTACTACATTCATTGACAAGTTTTGAGTTACGGACTGAGCTCCGATAGATTTACCTTGAGGAGATTATGATTTTGATATTTTACTAAAAAGTATTAGTGAAAAGGTAATGGTTTTCGAAATGATTATATCTGAAGGACTTTTACATCGAAGGTATACTTGAAAAGCACTAGTCTTGCATAAGATGATATTTAGAAGTCTTTTACTGTGAGGCTTCTTTGGAAGTTTCGTATTTTGAAAGAAACTATGTATTTTGTAATTCCATCTATCAAATATACTTATACATATACTTTTGGAGAAATTAAGTTTTCAAAGGAAATCTTTCTATACTAAAAATGATTTCATTTGCAAAGTTTTTCATATGAACTGATATTTAAATATTTCCACCAGTTTATGGATTTTAAAGGGGCTAAGGCTCGATATGAGCATACAGACGTAGAGTTGAGTTATTGGTGTTCTCTACTGCATTGTGTTTTCTTCTGGTTGACTTGTTTTGTTGTCCATTTTTCTGTGTATCTTTATGTTGTTTTGTGATTAATTTCTGTAAGTTCCTTTCGCATTATATTGTCATTGTTGTAAATTTTTTCGTGAAGTTTTAGATAGATGTAGTGCTCGGTTGTGTTTCTATATTCATGCTAGTTATTGTGTAGACCAGTGGTGTCTTGACTAGTCCTCGTCACTACTCCACCGAGGTTAGTCTTGATACTTACTGGGCACCGCTGTGGTATGCTCATGCTACTCTTCTGTGCATTTTTGTTGCACGGATCCAGGTATTGATTGTTAATAACTGCGCGGATGATTGCTGAGGAGACTCAAGGTAAACTGTTTATGCGTTCGCAGGCTTCGGATTCACCTTCTTTGTATTACTATTCATACACTGTCGTATTTATTTCCAAACAGTTGTATTTTAGAAGTCGTAGGAGATTCGTAGAGCTTATGACTTGTATTACCAGTTTTGGGGAACATTGTAAATTCTGTCAAGATTTCTATATAGAGACTGTTGTTAATTCTCCTTTATTATTGTTGATATTTAATAATTGTTAGGCTTACCTAGTCCCTAAGACTAGGTGCCATCACGGTACCCAACGGAGGGGACATTTGGGCCGTGACAAGTACAATGCGCATTAGCAACTTCAATTATTGGAAATCTATATTTATAGTAACATTTTAAAAATATGTAAGTATAATTGCACCTAGTAACAATTTCGTCTGGCATGAATCTTGGTTTAAAGTTATACTCGGTACACTTATTCTTAAATTCCCTAATTCTAGATTGTTTTTTATTTCCTTGAATAACACCAACTGCTCTTCTAACATGAGTAATCTCAGTTGAAAATAAATCAAGGTCACTTTTAACAATTAAATTTTTAATATGACATGCACACCTAACATGAAAAATTTCTTCAAGTGGTGGTTGCAAATGCATTTTTAATAATGAAATTGCGCCAGTATAGTTAGAAGCATTATCAAAAGACATACATAATACCTTTTTTGTTAAGATTATAAAATTCAATAACTTCGCAAATAGTACTACTTATAAACTTAGCAGTATGACTCTGATCTTCATCATATTTAAAAGTGATAATACGTTTTTGCATACAAAATTAATCATCTATCCAATGATATGTAATTGTCAAACAATCATTTTCATTAACAGCATGGCCAATATCAGAAGTTAGAGAAACTCTACAGGGTAGGTGCTTGAAGTCTAAAGATATCAGCTCTACAAGTACTTCTAGGGATACCTTTAAATAAAGGATTATAAATCCTTTGAATATACATAATAAGATATGATGTAGAAGCAAAATAAAAAGGTAGACAACCCAAAGCAATTATTTTTGCTAACTCCTCACGATCTTTCATTTAATCATATTTCATAAGTCCTCCAGTAGTAGGGTTAAGAGTTGTTTGATTTCCATCACCATCAGAGCCCTATTCTATGGGATGATCAACTCTCATATGTCTACTAAGAGTCCCAGTCCCCCCTAAATTTCCTCCAGTCAGATGTTTAAAATCAAGTTTACAAAGTTTGCATTTAACTTTGTCAGTACCTTCAATTATCTCAAAAAATTTCCAAACCTTACTTCTTTTTCTACGATTAGTAGTCGGATCCACATGTGGTCTACTTCTAGTACAACGACCACCACCCCTGGTAGCAGCTTCAACACCACCAGCTCCAACACTACTAGGTGTAACTGGTATCTCATCTTCCATTTCTAATTCATTATCTTCTATTCCGAAATCTTCTTGTAATTGTTCATAATCTATATTAATATTAGGCGATTTTTCAGAAACATGTGTAAATGGGGTATTACTACAAGATACTGAAGAACTGCCCCTTTTATTATTTCCCCTACTAGCAACGTTTTACACGCTCTTTTGGCAGCATTAAACATATTGTAAGAATTTAAGTACAAGCAAAAATTAAATATGCAAATAAAATAGTAAATAAAAGAAAGAGTTGGAGGGAGTGCACTAAATTCGGCAATAAATTGAGCACTTGATGATTACGCAACTCCAATGTTACCACGAAGAAACGTCAATTGTTTCAATTTTAAAGTTTAATTGTTCAAACTTCAAAATCCGAATGCTAAATAAATTTCATGATAAATTAAATTTAAAAAACAAGAGCCAAATATTTGATTGCACTTTAGAAAATGAATCGAAGATTGGAGAATGAGAGAAATTGAGATTGAGAAATGAGAGATGAGTGAAGAAATGAAGAAGAGGGAGGGGTGTATTTATAGTTTTACAAAAGGTTAAATTTGTAAATTAAAAAAGTGTTAATTTTTTTTAAAAAAAAGGCCGAAAAAAGGTCCATTTGTGCAAATTTGCCGTTGGGAAACAACTCCCTACCAAGGTGACCGTTGCCAACGGATAAGTGGGCCCCAATTATTAAAAAAATAAAAAAATAAAAAAATAAAAAAAATTCTGACCGTTGTAACCGGTCCGGTTAACCCGGTAAGTGTACTGTTTACTTTGACCAGGTTTGACCGGTTCGGTTAAGTGGTACCCAAACCACGAACGAACCAACCCCCTCTACCCCGCCTACCCAGCCCACCCGGCCCCTTTCATACCGGGACGGTCCGATTTCGGTTTTAACCGGTCTAGGCTAGTCCGGTTCCAGGTCAAACCGACCCGTTTGACAGGTTTATGTACAGGTCATTTCACATAGCACAAATAATGAAAGTTAGACCAAATTCTTAGGTGAATTTTTCCCACACAAAGTTAGGCAAGATCCTGACCTCAAATAAGCTAAGTCAATATTCTAAGAAGCCCTTCCCGCGTGAACAAACCTCCGGATGGGCCGAATCTAGTCAAAATAATTTAATAATAATAATAAAAGCCATACGGAATAAGCCCAAACGATAAAGCTACGATCTTGGTTCAATTATGCAAAATCAACCCTTGATCCGCACCCTAGAACCCGACCAAACTTCTAAATCCCGAATACCCATTCTAATACGAGTCCAAATATATGTGTTTCATCCAATTGCGACCTCAAATCGACCCTTAAATCATCAATTTTTAGTTTTTACTGAAATCCCCAATTTCTTCCTTAGGTTCATCAATCAATTGCTAAAATTAAGGTTGGAAGCATAAATAAATAATAAATCCGAGTCAAGAATACTTACCTCAATCCAAATCGTGAAATTCCCCTCCAAAGTCGCTCAAATCCGAGCTCTAGAACTCAAAATGTGATAAAATAACCAAAACCCTCAAAATATAGTACTTAAGTAGTCTGCCTAGGAATACATATCGCGATCACGGAACCACCTTTGCGATCATGAAGTCCAAACTCAACTCAGCTGCTTCCCTTTCTTCGCGAACGCGACAACCCACTTGCAAACGCGATGGCTAACTCTTGTGCCTACGCGAATGCACTCTTACTCCCGCGAACGCGAAGGCTAAAAACGTGACTGACCCATCCTGCCTCTCCTTCAATGTGAACATGGAGCCCAAGGCGCGAACGCGACCACACCACCGCGAACGTGGAGAACAAAACTCGCATGCCACCAGAATACCTTTCATTAACGTGATCACGCCGAACTATGACTTATAAAAAGGACAAAGCGGTCATTGTAAATATAATCCTGTTTATAAGTCCGGAGTCGAATCCCACAAAGAACTAAGGCTTAGCTATAGTTGTTCACTATCACCAAGAATACAAGCTTGAACAATTCCTACCTTATAGATATTAAGATTTTTATGTTTAACTAATTAACTAACAAATTAAAATAGTAAATTAACACTAAAGATACTACAGGTTGGAGAAACGATTAAAGAGGTCTAGAGCTATGATTTCCCAATTGTCGGAATCCTTCCCGCTACGTCTTCTATAATTTCGCCTAAGTATTCTATACCGATCATGAGCGCTCAACCTGTTGTAATTCTCCCCAGAGTAACTACCACAATTTACTAGACATATTGTCTTGAATTACGCTAGTTGTCATTAAGTATGGCTCACTTAGATCGCACCCAAGGTTTCGTTATCCCTAATCCCACCTTTAAACCTGTCACAACCCAAATTCCCAACCTCAGGGATTGTGATGGCGCCTAACACTACTCTTGCTAGGCAAGCAATGTTAGAAAAATTAAACGATCATTTTGTTTATAACTTAATTTTCCACTCTAATGAACAAATTCAAATAAACACAAAATCTAATATATTTCCATAAATGCAAGCAAGATTAATATTCAAAGTAACAGACGAACCATCAACTAATACTAATTTCATAACTACCCAGGGTCTGGTGTCACAATTCACGAACCACTAAGAATGCTACAAATAATGGGCTGAAAGAATTGTATATCTATTTTGTAAGAAATAAAACAGTGTCCGAAAATAAGTGAAGACTCCAGGAATCTGCGGACGCTAGAAGATATACGTCGTGTCTCCGAGCAGTGACATCCACTACTAAAGTCTCCTATCTCTGATCAGTACCTGGATATGTGCAAAAGAGCACAGAGTGTAGTACCAGTACAACCGATCCCATGTACTGAGTAAGTGCCGAGCCTAACCTCGGCGAAGTAGTGACGAGGCTACGACGGGGCATTAACAACATATAACTTGTGACAATAACATGTATAATAACACAATAAAACAATTCTACACAAACAAGAAAAGTATAACTGAGAAAATAATCATAAAACAGAAAGGAAATCTAAACACGTCAATTCAAATACTGCAACAATAATAAAAATAATTCAACCGCCTCTTTCAGGCCTCAGCTATAACCAATTCTCAAAAATTTCCAAAGTTTCAAACTCTAACTTTGAATGAAAGTATTGCCAAAAATACAGAGAAAATAGTAAAATAAACATTTAAACTTTTCAAATATGTAAGTCTCAAATCCTTGAGTTTCAAAGAAAAACCAGAAAAACATCTTTTGAAATCCAGTAAAACATTTTTTTTCAAATAAAAAAATCAATAAATCATAAGTGTCCTCCCTTATCTCATCTTTGTTGCGGCGTGCAACTCGATCCCACCTGTCCACTCTTATTACACCTTTGTTGCGGCGTGCAACCCGCTCCCACCAGACATATCATAACCTTATATTAATTTATAAAATTTTCACAGTTAAGGCAAGCCTTTCACAACATTACCGTTTCAACAATACATCACAGCATTACATTAATTCATAACACTTTCACAATTAAGGCCAAGCCTTTCAGAATATCTCTCTTTCAACAATATATCACATGAACATTAATGTGCGCATATATATATATATATATATATATATATATATATATATATATATATATATATATATATAAATTCGTAAAACAACACCAAACTGCTCAATCGTTTGTCCCACAAGGGAACCAAATAACAACCAATACTCTTCACAAAATAACCACCACAATATTTAACAACAAGGTAACAACATCAAATAGTCATAGAACAATCAAGACAATAATCAATTAAGTTGGGAACGGGGAAAGGATCATGCTTAATAGGAAAATTGGGTGGTGCATAGATACTCGGCATCTCACCTATGCACCACACCCATGCATTTCACATAGCAAACAAGTGGGGACTCCTATTCCCTCAAGCCAAAGTTAGACCAAACACTTACCTCGATCTTACAAGCAATTCACTGCTTTTGCACTGCCTTTCTTTTAGAATTTGCTTCTAATCCGCTCAAATCTAATTACAATTGGTTCAATGTTATCAATCATAGCCTAAAGGAATCATCTTTACTTAGAAGCAATGGTTTTCCTAAGTTTTCCTATTCAATTTCAAAAATCGACCCCGGACCCACTTGGTCTAAACTCGAGGTTCGGACCAAAACCCGTTTACCCAATCTCTCCCAGAGTCCGAATCTACAATTGGTATTGGAATCCGACCCCAATTCGAGGTCCAATTCCCCAAAATTTGAAATTCCTAAGTTCTACCCAAAATCCCAATTTTTACTATGAAAACTCTAGATTTTTTGGTTGAAATCTTGTTAAAAGTTGTTAGGAATTGAAAGAAATTAGTTAGAGATCACTTACCAATGATTTGGAGAAGTTTGGGTCTTTGAAAAATCACCTATGGAGGTTTAGGGTTTGAGAGAATTGAAGAATATGTGAAAATCCCATCAAAACGCTCATTTAATAGGCTGTGGATATCGCATTTGCGACATGGAGTTCGCATTTGCGACATCCGGCACCACTACTATTTTTCTTACACTAAAATTGGCATAACTTCTTCATATGATGTCCAAATTCGACGATTCTTTTTCCTATGGCTCCGAAATTTTGATACGGGTCTAATGGTTCAATAAAAACTATATTTGGAGTTCATTTGCTTGGTGTGGTGTCATTTTATGCTTGAAGAAGCGATGATGAAGAATAAAAACAAGCGCAACATAGCCTAAACCTATCCGAAACGCACCCAAGCCCTCAGGGCTTCAACCCATACATGAAAAAACATCTAAAAATATCATAAAGACTTGTTCGTGAAATCAAATCATCAAACATAGCATCAAAACTACGAATTTAGCCTCAAAACTCATGATTTTCACAAGAACACTTGAATTTTTCTAACTTTTCAACTGGATTATCCGAATTACATCAGATCAACTCCGATTCTCATGAAACTTCACAAATAGGACTTAAACAACATAATGAACTTGTTCCGAGCTACGGAATCAAAAATATTTCTTTATTTTCTTGAATTAACCAGCACAAAAAATTTCTTCAAAAATAGTTTTCTAAAGCTAAGGGACCTCAGAATTCAATTTCGGGCATACGCACAAGTCCCATATTTTAATTCGGACCTCCTGGGATCGTCGAAACATAGATCCGGGTCCGTTTACTCAAAATGTTAGTCAAGTAAAACTAAATTTTAACTCTAGAAATTTCTATTTCTCGTATTTTCACATAAAAGCTTTCCAGTTTTCATGCCCGGACTGCGTGCGCAATTCGAGAAAATTAAAATTAGTCTTTTGAAGGCTTAGGAGCCTGGAATGGAGTCTTAATTAATAAGATGACCCCTTTGGGTCATCACAAAACCCTTTGTTATTGATCCCTCATATACATCGGGAGTGATGTTGTTCAACAACTACCTAAATATGCACTCTCTCCTGAGTAATACATACAAAATAGGCATAGCTAATTGAGGGCCCTTCAATCAACCACAAGAACAATATAGTTGAACAAATAGAGAAAATATTACGACTCAATTATATAAAAACATAACAAGAATTTATCCTACAAAAGGTTCCATCAAAACCCTACATAACAAATTAGCTATTCATAACACTATGTAAAACTACAATACTAAAAGTCATAACCAACAATGAAAAATAGGAAGAGGGAGGAAGAAATCGTAGAAGAATTCCTCGCCTTACTCCTATTGTGTCTCTGCCTCCTTAGGTCGAATCTGTGTCAAAAGTCTGTCCAACCTCCTCAAAATACCAATGTTCCATGTATATATACCAAGTAGGGTCGCGCCCAAACAATTATACCTTCTCCTACGCGAAAAATGACAGTTTTCTGGCAGCCCGACCGCGGTAGCGGTCCCAACCGCGGTCCGGGCGCGGTATTCTCCCAATGCACGGCCTCAGTCCGCGTCCAGGTCCGCGGTCGCGATTTTGACCGCATTTTTCACCGTGTTCCGTTTGGAATTTGGAAAAACGTAAAATTTCAAGGGTGTGTTTGGTATAAAGGAAAATATTTTCCATGGAAAATGTTCTCTTGGAAAGCAAGTAGTAATCTTATTCATTTTCTGGTATTTGGTACGCAAATTAAGGAAAATATTTTCTCAAGAGTATTCATAAATAATTTTGATACAATAAACATGAAACCATAAACTTTCGAACCAAGAACCTTCCGCACCCACAAATTTCATAAACTTCTGAACCGCAAAACTTTCGAAATCGCGAAATTTCGAAACACATAAACCTCCAAACTCATATCTTTTGGAACTTGTAAAATTTTGAACATGTAAACCGAAAGATGAAAAAAGTAAAACTGAAAAT
>ML275244.1:1973-37842 GCA_005239495.1 Nicotiana undulata | reverse complement strand
GGGGGGGGGGGGGGTAGGCTAATCAAAATTTCCTAATTAGTTAGCTAATCTTCCCCCAAATATTATTAATTTTACCAATCAATTCCTTAATTAACTAGGTAATCTTTCAATACCCAATAATCCACATAATTAGAAATTATCTCAAATTACTTTAAATACTACTCACTTTTAACAATCTTTATATACCTTACTATCATGTTCATGTGGTACCCTGTATGGTACTAGTCCATAAATACTGGGTATTATAACTCGGATCGTATTTTTTTCTCAAAATAAAAACTTTCGACGAAACTCATTTTCTTCGATTTTCTTACCCTTTCACTTTCACGAATTTACTTATCCCTTGTTTGAAATAGCATACTACTTATAATCTCATTCCCGAGCTTACGTCGATTAACTTACGACAAAATTTTAACGTACAAAAATGCGGGATGTAACATCTCATTTCCGAGCTTTCATAAATTTATTTATGGCGTACTTTCACGCATGAAAATATAGGGTGTAACATCATTCCTCCCTTTGGAACATTCGTCCTCGAATGTTGACTGATGCACTTATCATTCTCATAACCCATAGCTCTTGTGAATACTTTGGTACTCCTCTTGCCATCTAGAAAATTTTTCTGTGAATGAATCCCAAAGGCCAAGGCATTCCCCCTTTAGCACTCTTTCTCACACCACGATTTGTAGTCGGAATTCTTCCAATCTCGTAACTGTTTCTACCTTCTATCATGCAGCATGTACGACTCTAACCTTGTAAGTACGCCCATGCGATCTTCTCTCCTTTTTCCTCCAACTTTTAGCCAATTTTTAGGCCTCACTTTGTGAACATATACAGAGCTTGATAAGATGTTCCCCTAGGAATCTATAAGTATACTGAAGTTCTTTGCTCGGTACTTTGTCGAATTTACGAATATTGCTTTATCTAATTTATAGACCTGGTTATCCATCCGCATGATTTTACTGCATCTGGGTAAGTCATATTGTACCATAACTTTTACTTCGATTTATCGTTGCTGAGGTCTGCTACCAAACTTTAGGTTACTTTCATTTCTTATCCCATATGTATAAATCTAAGTCCTTTAATGCTTCCTCATACTGTTCATCTTAAGAATGACGACCTAATCTCACCACATACTTTGTGACTTTTGTCCATCCATTGTTGATTCTTGTTGCTCCCAAACGCACACGCAAGTATACGTGGTCGACAAGTAATATATGATTGTAAGTCCAGATATCGTACCCACAGAGACTTGTGTAAACTACTCACTAAATCACTAAAATTGTTATTCAATCCAGCTAAAATCAAAATCCAATAATGTGATTATACTATAATACGATTCTAAGTAATAACTAAATTAACAAATAACGAGTTGATTGTTGTGTGTATTCAATAGAGACAAGCATTCAAGGGTTGTGATCGATTCACCATTCGTATTGTGTTCTAATTAACTCTCCCTTTCATATAATTCACTCATGGTTGCTAATTAATCGATAATTTCTTTTATAGCCTTCTCCCGAAGTACTACTCGCCTATTCTCAATAGATTAACGCCTATATTGCTATGAAATTAATTTATTAGAATGCATTAAGATTACGATATTTAATTAAGCATGGTGACTAGGTATATTCTTATCCTAACCACAAATATGCTCCCCTGAAGGGTTAGGATCGTGCTCTCTTCAATTATTCTCTAATCTATACACGACTTTCCCAATCATATCATAGATAGTATATAGAACCTAATTGTTGGCCAAAAAATTAAGCAATTAAATACAGAATTGAAGAAACAACCATATATTGAGTGAATTATAGTCAAGGTTAAGCTAATGTCAAACAACAATATTCATGGGTAAATCACAACCCCAGAACAATAGGTGTTTAGCCACTCATGGTATAATTAAACAATTGCATAAGTGTTGAATCAATTGTAAATACTAGAAAAGATGATGAAAACTGAGAATTCTCCGCTTCCGCACGATCCCGTGTGTGTTTTTCCTTCAATGTGGCGTCCACTCCTCCAAAAATAGGTTTAGTCTTGCTTTTATACGTGTTGGGTAGGTCTAGGGCTGAATAAACCATGTCCCGGGCAAAATAGGCCAATTTCATGCCACCGGCGCCCTGGGTAGGGCCAGGCGCCCGCCAGGGCGCTACTCCTAATTTAGCTACTGCCCACAGCGCCACAGGTGGCGCTTAAAATCGCAACTTTGCCGGTTTCGTCCGTTTTGGCTCTAATTTCGCGCGTTTCACCCCTGATTGCTCCCGGATCATTCTTATACATAAAAGCACTTATATTTAATATAAATCATCATGTTTAACATCCCAAATTCACGAAACAAAAGTAAAATATGAGGCGATATACATAGAAATATATATACTTTAAGCTAAACATCAACTCACCTCAATATTGATCTACCATATACCACTGATAACTTGAAACTACTTACGTAATCACTAGGGTGCACGTTGCATCGTGGAACATTTGAAGTGATTATCCTGATCCACTTGGAGTGATACGATACTATACTTCTATAATCATTTTTCATAACATCTCAATGTGGTTTACCTTCCGTGGGTATTTTAATGTTGTACACTTCATGAAATCATTACTCAATCGAAGGCCCAAACGTCATCCTTCATTTATCACAATTACACCCTTATTCTATTTCCAGGGCAACATTCCATCTCTTTTAAATGCTTCTAGTCTTAGACTCCTTTGCGTTTATTCAGGCTATCCCGACCTTTCTATAACTTAGTGAAGCCATCAGCTCTCTTATTTCATGGGCTTAATCCTGAGGACTTATCCATTCTCATCACCTTCTTACTTGCCTTTCTTATCCTTACTCCTGTCTTTCTAAAACCTTGTCGCTCTACCATACTTTAGCTTGCGACCTATACATATCCATTTATACTACTCGCAATCTCCCTTCAACTTACTTGCGCCATAGATTTCCTTATGTTATTCTGGAACGTCAAGCGAGACATCACATTGTCTCTAACTCTTATTTACTCTCTTAACTAGGCCCCTCGATACGTAGAAACCATAGGTTGGAAGATATGCCACTGACGATGTCGCTATTATTGCTGGATACCGAGTCCCCGTGCTTATAGCTTTTTATCCGAAGTATGGACTATTCACACCCTTCTACATTTGAGTGTTCGTACGTTGTTCACCTTTACCTTACTACCTTAAAATCTTTCATCGTATCTTCTATTTCTTTCATGACCTCCGTTCCACATGGGTATAATTCACATCCATAACTTGAAGCTCTGTTATAATACTTGCACCTCTCTTGCATACACAATCCGGTGGGAGCTTCGTACTGGCTTCTTATGAGGCTCGTACTTTTATAATTGGATTCATCGTAGGGCCGTTATAGAATATGGTTGTTGTACTTTCTCTCTTGTACCTCTGATATTAAGAGTGATCCTGCAATGCTCTCAATCGTGATTCCCATAGGTTACTGGATCCAATAATCAGACTCCTAATTTACTTGGTTGGTGTAATTCTTTAGTTTCCTCTTCCTTCTAATCAACCTTTATGTAGGCTTAAGCTATCTTCCAATCTGCGGCTCCTGGTATCAGTTATTACTTTAGCCTTTCCTGGGCGTTATGGAATATTCATGATACAATCTTCTAACAACTCAATCCTTTGTCTATTCCCTTGTCTCAATTATTTCTTTTAACTTATATCGGAGTCTTCTATGTCTGTATAATTGTCAACATATATGTTGCATGTATAAAACATCCAAACTCTTAAGTGCGTTCATAACATACCCTGGGTCATTAATCGAATAATTCTTTTCGTTCCTTCTCAATTTTTTTAAACGCAAGCTATTACTTTTCCTGGTCTTTCTGCCCCCTTGTTGCGTGCATACTTAGCTTATCTTAGTTCCCACGCACGTTGGAATTCCATAACACTCATATGATCTTGAATATTACTTCTGATTCTTACTTTCCATTTATTAACCACGAGTTGTTGTGAGACTGTTGTTATTAGACCATTTCCTCCTTAGGTTACTGAGCTTAGGTTGAAGCCTTCTTCCTTACTTCCTCAGCAAGTCTTTCATTGTAGTATTTATGGAGGACCCTCTGACTCTTGTAAAGTTATGAGCTTATTACATCGTATACTCGACGAAATTTTTGATGTCCTTCCTCTCCTATAATTATCCGTGGTTACTTACCTCCATGCCCTTGTGCTTGTAGGGTTGTTTCTGAACTTGATATTTTGACCATCTTCCCATTGGCACTCTTTTTTATTTCCGTAACACTCATATGGTACCTTTAATTACCCCGATTCCTATCTGAATATTTCTTAAGTAATACAATGACATAACTGAGGACTAAATTCAGTATACTGGGTTTTACTATATTTATCTTGCACGACCTGCTGATTTGTCTGTATCCTCTTAGCTAGCCATAACTAGTCTCTTCCTGAATCAACTATTAACTACTCGTTGGACCACTCTCATATCAATATTTCACGTAATCTTTCTTGGGTTATTTCCTTTGTCTTAACTTACATCTCGCACTGGCTCTTTATCTATCAATAACATCTCGGGCAGGAACCCTTACTTCCTTTCCTTGACGTTGTGTTTGCCTAATACTCTGGAACCGTAACATATCTGTAAGATTTGGATAAGTGTAATCTCATTCCTTTCTCATTTTTATTGCATTCTTCCTTTACCATTCCATAGTTACTAGAACCACTTAATAATGACTTAATGCCACATCACTCCATATTCCCCCCTTTAGGGGAGTACTAAGATTTAGCGTTATGAAGATCTACCTATAGATGTTTTACCTCTTCATCTTTGGCGTCCTTGCCTATCATCGATGGCCTTTACCCACCTTGCTGTAATTCTTTTGTATCAAGGATAACAAAATTCCTTACTCACGAGGGTGACAGTTGTATAACTTGCACATACAGTCCCTTAATCTTAACTTTGATCACATTGCTTGCTTTAGGGAAGCGTCTTCCTGAATGACCATTCTCTGAATTTCTCATGAATCTTCTTATGTTGTCATTCTAGTATCGCCGGAACTAAATCTAAAATTCTCACGATACCGACTATTATCAACTCACTCAGTCCCTATTTCATGTTTAGTTTATCTTGTTCCCCAGCCCATATTGATTTCTACTACTTTGGAGTCTAACTTTTCCTTCTGGTAGTTGCATTGGAGTCACGAGCTTATTTCTTGAAATGTGGATATGACTTTATGGCCTATATTCTTCTGTTGTCTCAAGTCCTGCCACCTCTCGTCTTTTCCTTCACTTGACTATAGACTCTATAATATTGTCATCTTCTTAATCTACCATTGTCATCCATGTATCATATCTTACTCATAATGCTTCATTGACTTTCTTCTTATTTCCCCTTAACATTTATGTCTATCACTTTATTCTGAAAACTTCAATAAGACATTCTTTGGCTTTTAGCTCCCCTTTGCTCCATCCAGTGGCTCTTCAGGTTGCTTAACATTCTCGCTCTACTAGGGACGGAATCCACACTAAGGTAATATTTGTCCCTTCAATGCTTCTAGTTCCTATCTTTGTAGTACTCATATCTAGCTGTACTATTTTGGAGTGCACCATCTGGGTGTCTCATGATCCATCTATTAGCACAGTTGCAGCATCCTTTGGAAAGGTCAACTAACGCAAATAATCCATCCATCATTTTGGGTTACTCTAACCCCAGCCGGATCCTGATATCCCGTCCTTTTCTTAACACGTAATACAACCTTATACATAAGACATACGGGCCTATAAGATCAAAATGGTCACTCGTACACTGAATATATGCCGACAAAGCCATACCATCGTTTACATACATGACATATGTCTACAAGCCTCTAAGAGTACATAAGTATCATAAAGGTCGAGTCTGGGCCTTCCATACTAAACAATGCACGTCCAAATCATACTGATCAAATAAGCAACTCCGGAGCAAATGGAGCGCACCAACATCTTCTGCTGAGCTGATAGCCTACTTGGAGGACTCTCGACCTATCTATCAGGACCTGCGGGCATGAAACACAGCGTCCCCAGGTAAAAAGAACGTCAGTACAAACAACGTACCGAGTATGTAAAGAATGAAAATCAGTAAACAATATACATGAGAGAAAAATGGAGTAAAAGACTCAACATGTGTATCTGAAATGCTATGTGAATCATTTAATATTATAATGTCATGCATATGCGTATAAATGTCATACCATGCATGGGTATATGCGTTCATAACATCATCAAGCCTCTGAGGGCATCACATCATATCATCTCGACCAATGTGGGCAAATCATCAACGTATACCAGCTGATCAGGTGGTGGTGCGTATATAACGTCGTAACTTTTTTTTATATCCCATACACACACACACACACTATATATATATATATATATATATATATATATATATATATATATATATATATATATATATATATATATAACGTCATCTGGTCACAGGTCAATGTACATATATAAATGAATGCAATGCATGAGAAGTACGTCAATAAAATATCTCGGAGTGTCATAATACCATTATGCCTTTGAGTAATATCATGAAGTAAACTTTGTTCAACTTACGTATTTTCTGAGACCCATGAACAGACGATAGAATAATAAGACATACGAGGATTCAAGAACATAGGCACATGTAATACTTCTATGAATAGTATCATTTATGAAAGTTGTGCATTTGCTCGTTTCGTTTGTGTCATATAGATCATGCCAAAAAGAAAGAAGGGATAGCCTTAACATACATGAGTCGATTCTCCTTACAATCCCTCTAACACACGCTAATTGCGACCACACGTGACGACGGATCGAAGTAGGGAAAAATCCGTATGATATTCTTGAGATAGATTGCACCGTACTCCCTTAGAATCGCAAAATCTCGTTGCTATCATGCAGTATAATTTCGTTTGGATTCCTTTGCTAATCCAAGAATTCTCGTAGCTCTCTGGTGAATTAATCCTAATTTTATGTGACTTATTGAATTTGATAAATCTTCTATTGCTAAAGCACGTTGCCCTCTCCATAGATTTTGTGAATTTTAGAGCTTTTTAAGCCAAGAATCCTTTCCAAAGTGCCACTAAGAGTCACTAAATGACTAATTATGTTGCTGCCACGTTTTTTTGGAGGGGGGATTAGGCTAATCAAAATGTCCTAATTACCTAGCTAATCTCATTCCCGAGCTTACGTCGATACAAAACTTTAACGTACAAAAATGCGGGATGTAACATTTCATTTCCGAGCTTTCATCAATTTATTTATGGCGTACTTTCACGTACGAAAATATGGGGTGTAATATCATTCTCCCCTCTGGAACATTCGTCCTCGAATGTTGACTGATGCACTTATCATTCTCATAACTCACAGCTCTTGTGAATACTTTGGTACTCCGCTTGCCATCTAGGCAACTGTTCTGTGAATGAATCCCAAAGGCCAAGGCATTCCCCTCTTTAGGCCTCTTTCTCATACCACGACTTGTAGTCGGAATCCTTCAAATCTCGTAACTGTTGTTACCTTCTATCATGCAACCTGTACGACTCTAACTTTGCAAGTACGCCTATGCGATCTTCTCTCCTTAGTCCTCCAGCTTTTAGCCAATTTTTAGGTCTCCCTTTGTATACATATACAGAGCTTGATAAGATGTCCCCCGGAGCATCTTTAAGTATACTGAAGTTCTTTGCTCGCTACTTTGTCGAATTTACGAATTTTGTTTTATCTTATTTCATAGACTTGGCTATTCATCCGCATGATTTTAGTGCATCTAGGTAGGTCATACTGTACCATAACTCTTATTTCGATCTATCGTTGTTGAGATAAGGTTCACGCTCCGCGCATATCCTAAAACTAGTTTGTATAAATATCTAAAAGATCTTAGTCTAGTATCATTTTTTTTTTTGGGGTGCTCTCTTACCCTCTTCTTATCTAATTTGTCCTGTTGTGGGTGGCTAGGAGAGGAGCAGTTGGTATAGAGGGTAGGGTGGGGTAACCCAACATCTTTTTATTCATACTTCCCTTTTCTGTTGAAGAGTTTGCAGAGATCAGTCTGACAAGAAGGCAACTTCTCAAGCTTAGAGCTACCAAAGATAGACAGTTAGTTAGACACACATGTGAGTCTGTGTATTTTATCCATTTTCTTATACTACAATCAAAGCTGTCTCAGTTACTATCTTTCTCTTTCTCTGCCTTCCCTTTCTTCTTCTTCTTCTTCTTTTTCTTTTTCTTTTGTGTTTGTTTTATATTTCAAGATCTCTGATTATACCCTTTATTTTTGAGAGTTTTGATATCCCATTTTTCTACTTAAACAAATCCCCCCATCTTTCTATGCTTCTTTTTATTTTTATATATCAAAATCAAAAGCCATCATCAATCAAGAATCATCCCATGTTTTGGGAGTTTTCATGAATATATATTTTTTAATTAATATTTAACTCTATGCTCTGTGTAAAAAATGTACGCCATCTTTAGGATTTTTTGCGGATTTATTATAAGCTTCTTCTCTCTTACTTTTTTTTTTCCAGGTACCTTCCATCAGTACAAGCTAGCGCAGGTGTTCGAAGTGACTTCTATCGGTAAATAAAAGTAGAAACAAAAAAGGACTGTAATTTCTTGTTAAATTTATTCTTCCTACAATCTGCTGCTATGTACTATCAAGGAACCTCGGATAATATTCATCAAGCTACTGATGGTAATATTCAGACACTTTATCTGATGAACCCTAACTATATTCATCAAGGGTACACTGACACTCAACAACAACAACACCAGCAACACCATCACCAACAAATTATGCCCCACGCGCCGCTGCAGCAGGCGCAGCAGCACTTCGTCGGCGTCCCTCTTCCGGCTGTTAGTTTGCACGATCAGAATCATGCCCAGCTTATCCACCGTTTGTGGAACCAAAGTGGTGGTGGTGGTGGTGGAAATGGAAATCATCACCAGTCCCAGATTATACCATCATCCACGGTGGTTTCCGCCACCTCTTGTGGCGGGACCACCACGGACTTGGCCTCTCAGTTGGGGTTCCAGAGGTCAATAACCATGTCGCCGACACAACAACATGTACAACAACAGCAACAACAGGGTGGTCTATCACTAAGCCTTTCTCCTCAACAACAACAAATTAGTTTTAATAACATTTCAGCTGAGAATCAAATTGGATCAAATATTAATAGAGGATTAGATGGAATTTCCAGCATGGTTTTAGGCTCTAAGTACCTGAAAGCTGCACAAGAGCTTCTGGATGAAGTTGTTAATGTTGGAAAATGTATCAAAAGAGGTGAATTAGACAAGGAAGAATTAATAAATAAAGAATCAATATTGCCTTTGGTTAGTGATATGAACACTAGTAACAGTGGAGGTGAAAGTAGCAGCAAGCAGAAAAATGGAGTTGCTGAATTACTTACAACTGCTCAAAGACAAGAATTACAAATGAAGAAAGCCAAGCTTGTTACCATGCTTGAAGAGGTACATACTTCAATTTATTTATTTACAGTTTTATCTTCAACTTCTATCTTTTCTTATTTTTCATTTTCCAGGTTAATTCTAATTTCATAAATCAATCAAATGATCCATAACTGTAAAAACAATTTAATTATATCTACTCTATTATTTACTTTTTTTCTCTCATAGTTTTGTGGAGGAGATGAAACGTACTATGGCTATAAAATTAAGACCCTATGGCTATAAAATTAAGACCCCAATCATACTTCTTCTCTGTTGATATTAAATTTGCTGACAATGTGTGGCTCTAACTTTTCTTCTGCGGGTCCAACTAAAGCTAAAGTTAACAGTACACTATAGGAACCTAAAAACTGTCTTTCCCTAGACCAAAATTCAAAGCAATTACTCATTCTCCATTCACCAATTATTTCTTACTACTTGGTACTATCTTCCAACGGAGAGATTTTCATTTTTTTTTTACCGGAACAACCAAGGCTGAATTTCAGCGGATCGTGGTAGCAATGCTATTATGTCACTTACAATATCCCGAAAGCTCTTCAGTTTCTTATTAAAGTTGTAGTAATTAGACTTACGTGCTCAAATTATTAGGGGTTGTCCTGATTTTCTTACCATACTTGGTTTTTCTATTTCTTGGAGGAAATGACGAAATATTTATCATAATTGAGTTTTCCTTTTCGTAGAAGGAAATTATAATTCTTCCATGTCTGGCTAGTCTTTTTTCTTGTAGGAAAATGTTTGGACTTCTATAAATTGATGATTGTTCCTTCTCATTCAATGGCATCCACAATGTAGACATATGAGGTTTGAGAGTCGTCTTTAGGGGAGAGAACTTTACGGGACAAGTGTTAGTGTGTTACTTGTGTTTGCCTCTTCGTGAGGTTGTTCTCTCGATATTTTGTACTCTCCTTTTATATAGTGGATTGTTCATCTCCACCGTGAACGTAGGTCAATTGACCGAACCACGTTAAATTGTCTCTTTTTGGTATATTTCTGTTTTGTTGTCTGATTTATCGTTATTCAATTGTTGTGTTACTAGCTTCCGCATGACACCTGATTTTTTTCGGTCCTAACACAAATTTTATCGTTGTCTCAAAAAATCTCCGCCTTTATTACTAGCAAACATCAAATAATTCCGTGTTTTAATATTGGTATGAAAGGTAATGACTTTTTTTTTTTTTGGTTGGTTTAGGTGGAGCAAAGATACAGACAGTACCATCACCAAATGCAAATAATTGTATCATCATTCGAGCAAGTAGCAGGAATTGGATCTGCAAAATCATACACACAACTGGCTTTGCATGCAATTTCGAAGCAATTCCGATGCTTAAAAGATGCTATTGTTGAACAAATAAAGGCCACGAGCAAGAGTTTAGGTGAAGAAGATCAAAGCTTAGGAGGGAAAATTGAAGGGTCAAGATTAAAATTTGTAGACCATCATCTTAGGCAACAACGTGCACTTCAACAACTAGGAATGATGCAACCAAATGCTTGGAGACCCCAAAGAGGTTTACCCGAAAGAGCTGTCTCTGTCCTCCGTGCTTGGCTTTTCGAGCATTTTCTTCATCCGTGAGTACTTGTATACTTATATTTATGCACTAACGGTGTAAAAAAATCTACTATTACCAGGTTTTTACTAATACTTCTAAAGCCAAAAGCGGATTTAATTAGGATGTCCGACATTGAATATATTACTTTTAGGTCGAACTATGTATACATATACCAAATAAATTAAAATGTGTACGTACTATAAAATCACACTCATTCTAAAGCGTATCAGGTTTTGTCTTTGACTAGTTGTAAATATAGATCTTCTTAAAAATAAATTATCCTTCTACAATTAAATTACCAGGTTATTGTCACTAATATCATTGTTGTAATTAATTTTTTATTTTTTATTTTTGTTTGGGTTTTTGTTTTGCAGTTATCCCAAGGATTCAGACAAAATCATGCTAGCGAAGCAAACGGGGCTAACAAGGAGCCAGGTTCTTGGACACAAATTCTACTTTATTAATTCTTGAATTAGTTATTTTTCTTTCTTTAATAAAAATTCCTGAAAAATGAAATGCAGGTTTCAAACTGGTTCATAAATGCTCGAGTTCGACTATGGAAGCCAATGGTGGAAGAAATGTACTTGGAAGAAGTGAAGAATAATCAAGAACAAAACAGCTCATCAGAAGAAAACAAAAACAAAGAGAAAGTGGTCTCAAAATCAAGTGCTCCACATGAAAATGGTACTCCAACAGAAATTTCAACCTCAACTATTTCAACTTCTCCTACTGCATGTGGCTCATTTCAAGCACTACAAGCTCACAACTTTTCCTTTCTTGGTTCATTAAACATGGAAAATAATACTACTGCTAAAAAACCAAGAAATCATGACATGCATAATACTTCTCCAAGTAGTATTCTTTCATCGGTAGACATGGCCGAAACCAAAGCTAGAGATCATCTATCAAACAAAGGGTTCAATCCTTTAATGGATGCAACAGCAGCGTATACGATGGGAGAATTTGGAAGGTTCAATCCTGATGAACAAATGGCAGCAACAAATTTTCATGGAAATAATGGTGTCTCTCTTACTTTAGGGCTTCCTCCTAATTCTGAAAACCTGAGCCAACAGAATTACCAAAATACTATTGAGTTCAATAGAATGAACTATGAGAACATTGATTTTCAGAATAAGAGGTTCCCAACTCAACTATTACCAGATTTTGTTGCAGGTAATCTTGGAACATGAAAAACACACAGTTTCTAGTATATAGGAAATATTCTTTTTTTTATATATAGAAAAAAATAAAAGAAGAGATCTGTGCTTTAGTGTATAGATAGAGTCTACTTAGTCATACTTCCAGTTGTCAGATATACAACTAGTAGTTTTTTTGGGGGTTGAAATAGCTTGCTTGGAGTAATATTTTAAGGTTAATATGGAAAATAGTATATAGTTTGTTGTAAAGTTGTGATATTATATTGTTTCCTCTCAATTTGCATATAATTTGATACTATATGTTTTGCAAGTACCAGTCTCTAAACTCTGTTTCTATTGTTTTTTATTTTTTACTTTTAAGTTTGGTGCAAGTTTATAGAGTCATGACTGCTTTCACTATTAGTTTAGCAAATGTACACCTTGTTTGTTTTCTTTCATTAGATTGCATGCCGTAATACAACAAGCCAATTAATAATGCTAGATAGAAACCTTATACAGTGTAATTATAGAGCTGTGATATATAATATATATCCTTTTGATTTCTTGATCTAGGACAGATAAGTGGAGAGAATTGTTTGTTTTCAGCCTGAAGAGAAGTTTCTCCTAATCTATATAGAGGAAATAACATTCTACCTTATAATATATTGAACGGAGAAGTTTGCTAAGACAGTACTCCTCGATTTGTTCTCAACTAGTTCATGAAAAGATTTGAGTTTTCTTGCATTTGAACCAGAAATTAAGCTTTGATTTCATTTACTCTCGATTTTGTTTTGGCCTCCACAAAATTGTACACCATTTATTCCAATGGCTTAATAAGATATTACACATTTTAATATTTGAAATTAATTTAACTATAAACTTCGATCCCTTTATCATTAATGGCATGCTTAATTTTATAATTATCGAAATGCTACAACAATTTAAAATTCACAAGTTCTAAGCGTATTTTAATTTAACATGTGCAGATGTCTTTTTTATTTTTTTTAATTGTGCCTAATCAAACATTATCATATAAAATAAAACTTTGCTACGCAATAGCAACATTTTCCATGGTAATTATGAATCTAAGGTGATGGCGATTCTTGTATTCTTGTGTCTTAGAGACAGGGATTTCTAGAAATATCAAGTGACTTTAGAAACTTTTCATTTCAGTCTAACATATACTTCTTCTTACTTTCATTATATTATGCGCTCCCAATACAAATAAGAATTGCATAATAAATGGTTTGATTGTGCAAACATATATAATAATTGGTCACGCTCAACTATATCTATTAAAAAACTAACTGGACGTTGCAAATATAATCTGAGTATATAGCCCAGATCGAATCCCACAGGGAACTAACGTATCAAATGTTGTTGTTAGACTACTAGATTCTCAATAATCAACTTCCCCAAAGGTTATGAATATCACTTTTTGATATTTTTACTACTACAGCTGAAGAAATTAAACAAACTCAAAGACAACTAATGTTTAGATGTAAACAAATGCGATAAAGGTCTAAGGTTATGATTCCCCCGTTGATGAAATCTCTTCTTGTATATTTCCTATAGTTTTGGCTTAGTTATCTCTATCAATCATGAACACTCCAGGTATCATAAATCTCTCTCAAGTAATTATGATAATCTACTAGTCGCACTTTCTCAAGTTACACTAGCTAAATTGCATTACAGTTCACTTTAGATTGCACCCAAGGTATCGTTATCTCTAATCCAACCTTTAAACCCTCGGTTATGGATCTCTCCTATACTTTGGGAGTGATGTTGTTCAACAATTACCTAAATATGCACTCTCTCTCGAGTAGATACACACTAAATAGGAACAACTAATTGAGGGCCCTTCAATCAACTACAACAAGAACGTAGTTGAACAAATAGATATTTAAACCCAAGCAAAACTATATTATTATAACAACAAGTTCATCCTCAACTGGTTCCACCAAAACCTTAGATTAAAGAAGTTAGCCACTCATGCTCAAACACAATAAAAACTCAAAAGATATCATAATTCTCAAAATAAAGATCAAAGAAAGAGAATAGAAAAACTCTAATTGTTGCTTGTCTTCTCACAATGATTCTTGCCTCTTACTTGAGTCTAAAAACAAGCTTGGTAGTCTCTTGGGCGAGTTTATAATGTTTATATAGGTTTAGGCTAATTATTTCCGTATTTTGCACTTTGGTCCTTCAATTTTTCTAGCCTTTCAGTACTCGCCCGCGGTCACGGCAGGAACGCGGCGCGACCGCGGTGAATCACGCACATTCTGAATCTTCACTACCTCACCCACCGCGCTCCAACCGCGGTCGCGGTGGGCTCCTTTCCGGCAAATTTCGCCTTTTTCTTGTTCTTTTTCTCACGGTGTTGACCCAAGTCACTGCATGATTTTGAAGATTGATAAATGTCTACCCTGTTGAACCAGGTCCATCAGGGCAAACATACTTGAACAGACCCATTGGCACAAGAACCGTCTATGCACAGGAGATAAATATGATTGTGAATTATCCATGAACTAAGAGGTTGTCTCCTAATGCGAAAATATTGCAAATTAATAAGAGGTTAGAGTTCTAGTTCAGCAAGGACAGAAATAATCAAGGAAGTTGAGATAAACACAAACTCTTCCACCAAGGAAGAGTTGCATTAGAACTAAACAAGAACATCTCAACTACTGGCGCTATATAATGTTGAAGCATTCTTACTGAAGAATGGATCGCACAAAGGCAGAACAAGAATTGAAAGCAAAATTCTCAGAGATATTTTGCAAGCAGAATCCTTGTGCGACACAAAGGCTACTGACCAGCTAGAAGAACCAGTTCCATCTGTTTATCTTTCGAGTCTAGTTGGTTGTAGTAGGTGATTTAATATTGTATCTTTCAGCTTTCTTAGAAGCAATTGTAATAGGTATACATTGTTCAAGTTAGAGTTAACTTGAAGCTTGTCGCAATTAGCTAGAGGCTAGTTTTCCACAAAGGGATTAGAGTTAGTCCTAGGTTTACAAAAGAGTTTATTTTGTAAATGTTGTTTGGCTCAGAGTTGTAGTGAAGAGTTTGGGAAAAATCCTACTGAGTAGTAGGTCGTGGTTTTTTCACCTTTTGAGCCAGGTGTTTTCCACGTAAAAATCTCTGTGTTTTTACTTTACTGCATTTATTATTCCACACCAGTAGAAGTTGGAATACCAAGAAGAACCAGGTTCTTCTATTGAGACATCACTCAAAAATTGGACACCACACAAATCAACCCCCCTTCTTGTGTGGTATTGAAGTATAAAACATCAATTGGGTATCAGAGTGGGTTATCCTTGAAAAGGCTAACACCTTGGAAAAGATAAAAAATGAGTGCACCACCTGGAAACTGGGAGGGTCAATCAACTGCAAGGACACCACTCTTCAATGGCCAGCATTACTCTTGGTGGAAGAACAGTATGAGGGACCACCTAATTGGAGAAGACTATGAACTCTGGGACATAATCACTGATGGTCCTATAGCTACCATGAAGAAGACCGCTGAAGGTGTAGATGTACCAAAGACTAGAGCTGACTGCACTGCTGAGGATCTGAAAAAATGGGAGAAGAATGCAAAGGCCAAAAAGTGGCTAATGTGGACTAGGTCCAGACGAGTATAGCAAGATCCAAAGCTGCACCACTGCCAAATAAATCTGGGATACCTTGCAAGTAGCCCATGAAGGAAAACCTTAAGTTAAAAGATCAAGAGGTACTCTACTATACTCTCAATATGAAAACTTCACTATTAAAGAAGGAGAGACAATCCAAGAGATGTACACAAGGTTCACAACTTTGACAAATGAACTTAAGTCTCTTGGTAGAGTCATTCTTGAAGAGGACAAGGTAGAGAAGATCCTGACAAGGGTCTTGCCAATCTCCTGGAAAAGTAAGATCACTGCAATCCAGGAATCCAAAAATATGGCAACCCTCAGATTAGACAAGCTAATTGGAAACCTTACTGCTTATGGACTCAGAAGGCATACAATGAAAATGGATGCTCCAAAGAAGGAGAGGAGTCTAGCACTGAGGATCACTGAGGGAGCATATCTGGAGGATGATGAGATGGGCATGATTACCAAAGAATTCAGAAACTTCCTCATAAGGAAGAAGGGCATCTCTAGAGGAGGAAACTACAACAAAGCAAAAGCTCCAGAAAGGCCAACCAACGAGGTATGCTACAAGTGTGGGAAGACTGACCACCTTATCAAGAACTGTCCTCAATGGGAAGTGGAATGGAAAAAGGAGAGATTTGAAAGAAGGAACACGAAGAAGGAACTGGTCCAACCCAAGAAAACCACAACAAAAGCTATGGTTGCTTCTTGGGGGGAAAGTTCAGATGAAGAATCAGAAGATGGTGAGAATGAAGATCAGGTGCTCATGGAAATTAGAGAATTTAATGAGGAATCACATGAAGAACCGAAGGTAAGTATCTCACATCTTAAAACTAAAATAAAGTTCCTATCTAAGGAAAAATCTCTGAGTTGCTACTTGATTTCATGGATGATTCCGAAGAAACAACCGAAGAGAAGGAACAAATCTCTAAGGAATGTGCAATGCTAAAAGCAAAATGCATGAACCTGGAAATCAGAGTAAGTGAATCTGAAAAGAAAAACACTGTCTTGTTGAACCAGGTTCATCCACTTGAAACTAAGATTCTAGAACTAAAATTTGAAAACTTAAAACTAAAGATAGGATCCAGTAAAAAGGTTGTTGATCATTCTCATATCATGCTAGAAGAATATGTGGGAAAACTAAAAGATAAGATGTATGCCAAGGATGAACATATAAGGACACTTAAAGAAGAACTTGGCAAAGTCAAACATGAATTAGATCGAACTTGTAAATAGAATAAATCCTCTGATGCCTTGACATGGCTTCAAGAGAATCACAGTAGCAACCGAAGAGGGATTGGCTTTGAGAGTCAATTGCCCAAAGAGTATAAATAGGCAATGATTGAAGGACACTTTTGATCAACACAGTCTTACCTCCGTAAGACAACAATTTTCCTTGCCATCCATTGAGCCTTTTCACATTTTACTAGGCAATATGTCAAAATATTCTGCTCTCTTTCTCCCAAGATAGAGAGGGCAACCAAGGTAGTTTAAGGAAAGTTCTTATCCATAAAGCCAGAGCACTGTCTAATTCTATTAATCCTGTTTGCAGAAGTCTTAGGAGCAGTAAGGAAAAAACTTTTGTCTCTGTTAACTAGTTAACCAGAGCTATCCTCATAATTGCCAATTTGTTTCATAACAAGCTTAATAGAATTAGAAGTACCACTATAGGAGATAACAATATCATTTGCATAAGCCAAATGGTTAACCTTTGGAACCTTATTATGCATAGCAAATGGAGTAAAATCCGGGTGATTATGCAAGTTGTTAAGAGACCTGGAGAGGACCTCAGCAACTATAATGAAAAGAGAGAGGGATAAGGGGTCACCTTGTTTTAGACCTTGAGAAGATGAGAAAAAACCATGTCTAGAACCATTAATGATGATGGAGTACCACACATTGGAAATCAGATTTTGCACTAGACCTATCCAGTGACTGGAGAACCCAAATTTGCCTAAAACAACGTATAGAAAGGGCCATGACATTCTATCATATGCTTTAGCCATATCTAACTTAATGACAACATTCCCCCCTTATTACTGTCAGAGATATTATGAATAATCTCTTGAGCTAACAGAACATTTTCATAAATTAGTCTATCCTTCACAAAGCCCCTTTGATTAGGGGAAACTAGTTTATACAACAAAGGATTAAGCCTTAAAGACAGAACTTTTGAAATAATTTTATTAGAAAAATTAGTTAAACTAATTGGTCTAAATTCTGAAAAATTAGTAGGGAGTCAACTTTGGGAATCAAAACTAAACAGGTATGTGAGAAAAATTTAGTCAAACCTTTCCCTTGAAGACTTCCCGCACAAAAGCGCTGACCTCTTTTCTGATTATGTCCCAACAATTATGGAAAAAAGCACCATTGTATCCATCTGGGCCAACTATACTATCTGCACTCATGGTAAGGACTGCATTGTTTATCTCCTTATCATCTGGAATCTTATAGAGAAAAACATTCTCCTGCTCCGTGATACAATTAGGAATATATTCTAGAATCGAGGGATTGAGGTGAGGAGTAGTAAGGTTGAACTGTACGATAAAGTGTTTGACAGCTGCCTTTGAAATTTTTGTGTCACTCATAAGCCATTTACCTTTATGATTTTTAATTCTGTTTACCTGTTGCTTCAATTTTTTTTCCGTTAGAGTACAGTGAAAATACCTGGAATTTTTGTCTCCCTCTTCGAACCATTTTATTCTAGATTATTGCTTGAGAAGAGAGTCCTGGATGCCTAACCATCTAATGTATTCGACATGGGCTCTGTTCATTTCTTCTCTGCTTTCCTCTGTATTGTCCTCAATATCTCTCTCTTCTAAATGTTATAGTTTCGCTTCCCAGTTGTTTACAGCCTCATTGATGTCACCAATGTCTTCTCTGGACCATTGAGTTAGTTTTCTACTGAGAGCTTTCATTTTTTATTGCAAAATCCACATGGGGTTCCCTGAAACCTTTGAGTTCCAACTTTCTTTAACCACATCGTAGAAACCTGGCAGCTTTAGCCAACCGTTTAGAAATCTGAAATATTTAACGATGTGGAGATTCACATTGAGATTTTTCATGAGTAAAGGTCTATGGTCAGAACTAGTCCTAGCCATATGCCTAATTGAGCATCTTTGAAAGAGATCGTCCCACAGACCATTCACGAAAACTCTATCTAAACTCTTCCAAATGCTTTTCCTTGGTCTCATGTTGTTGTACCAAGTAAATTTAGGCCCCGAGAAGCCAATATCAGTAACCCCACAGCTATCCATACAATTCTGAAAGTCGATGCTCTTGTACATTCTATAAGGTTTGCCCCTCTAACTTTTCATTTGGATCGAGGATAACATTAAAGTCTCCCCCTATACACCAAGGTACATCCACCAGATTACTATCATCTTGCAATGCTGACCAAAAAGGCTTTCTATCTTCTGAGTTACACTTAGCGTAGACAGCCGTAATCAGAATGTCCTTATTACCAATAGCCTTTTCAAACATAATGGAAATGTGTTGATCACTATCTGAAAGGACCTTCTTGTTGTATAAAGAGTTCAGAAACTCCAAATTAGACGATTACCATTCGAGTGGCAATATTGAAAGCCTAAGAACCTCCTGTAACCATCCACCTTTTGCTTGGAGCTAAAAGGTTCAAAGATAGCTACAAACTGAGTGTTGTTGATGTCGATTAGTTTTTTGAGCCTGTGAATGGATTTTTTAGACCTTACCCCCCTTATATTCCAGAAAATTGCACTAATCATTGAAACAATCCGGGGCATCCTCTCTTTGTTTCCTTCTTTGTGAAGGATGAGTTCTGTTTCTATGACTCTTTTTGCTACTTCTTCTTGTTTCACTTCTCCCTCTTTTGGCAATGTGTTGATTTTCTACTTCTTGACTTTCCGACATTTGCTCTATTTCTTCATTTTCTGTGTCACTTCCTCTTGTGGTGTTCTCATTGTTATTGTTGATGCTGTTTTCATAGGTTTCATGCTCCCTTTCTTTGCAATTCAAGTCAACAATCAGATTTATGCCAGACAAGTTTCTAATTTCTGTTGGTACTATAGAGGTATATGTATCACTGGAATCTGCCCTGTTTTCCTCCTACTGTCTGTTAATTTCATTTTCATTTCCCTTGTTGTCTTCATGTTTCTAAGTGTTAGGAGTTTCCTCCTTCCCTTGCCCTTTCTCACACGAAATTGCATTGGAACTCTACTGATTTTCTTTATCTTGCACGACATTGTATCCACTTTGAACTCCATTATTATCTTGTCCGAGTAGACTGTCCCTTATCTCCGCAATGGAATAGTCGATTTGTATGCTCGGTGATAGAGATTTAGTAATCAGTTTTGTACTGTTGAGAGTAGGTTTGAAATTTACTTTGCTTTTCTTCTTAGGCATTTTCTTGGTTTTCTTCTTCTTAACTCTTTTTATTGTGCCTCTATCTTCCTTTGTAGAGATGTTGTTAAATTTTCCATCTTTCTGTTGTGTGTGTTCAGTAACAGTAGCTTGGGCATCCTCATGTTCTTTATCCTCCTTAATAAAATTGTTGTTATCAATTTGTTTGTTCATAGTCAGAGAAATTTCAGCATTCTTAGTAGTCTCGTCTCTAATTCATCTCCCTTAGGCTGACTGATCCTTGTCTTTTCAAGAGCCCTGCAATTTGCAATGTAGTGTCCCAATTTCCAACAGTGTTTGCAATACTTCGGAACACCCTCGTATTCCAATTTTTGAGTATATCCCTTAAGCGGCGACTCGTCAAATTCCTGTCCTACGAACACACTTTGTGGCAGTGGTTTCAAGAGGTCCACCTCCACTCTAATTTTGGCCATACTTGGCCTAGTTCTACCCATTTTTGCGGTGTCAATAGAAAGGGGTGTACCTACTGCGCTCAATAATTATTTTATGAAGTGCCAATCGTGCAAATGGAAGGGGGGTGCTGGTAAAAGAACCCACACCGTAGCTACGGGTAGATCCTCCTCTGGTTTGAAATCTGGCGACCACTTTTGGAGACACATTCCGTCGATCTCAATAACTCGTCTGAACCAGACTGCTTTCCAGTCTTCTTCATTGAAAAGGTCGATGAAGACATTGCGATTGTCGTACACCCTAGTTCTGGCCGTCTCTTTGAGAGGGAAAATTTCTTTAAAACATGACCTAATTCGGTCAATTTGGGGACGGGGTCGGAGAAATCGCCCCACAATTGTATACTTCCATGATTCCGCCATTATACCATAATAGTCTTTTGCTTTGAGTATCACTGTCGGCATGCCGTTATGAGTCGTATGCCTTGCTATGACTTTTTCTTTCTCTAGTAGATTTGGATTTGGGGTGGGGATCTGAGAAGATGAGGATGGAGAAGATATGGCGCTTGCATATGAATGTTTGCCTTGATTAGGCTCCTCTCTGATGGTTGGTTCGCTTGTTAGATGGGATTGTGTTGTCGTACGCGCCGGTGGGAAGCCTCCCGGTGGCTCCATCTGGTAGAGCGTGGGTTGTAGGCACAGGCCTTACTGATAAATAGCCGTTGTTTGAGAGAAAGGGATTTTTAGAGAGATGAGAGAGAAAAAAGATATTTTTTAATTATATGAACTCGATGAACATCAATATTGATTGTTAGGGTTCACACACACACAATCGAGAGTAGTTCCACAAAAGTAATATTAAGAACAAATAGGAACTTAAAGTAGAAAGAATTCACTCACTCTCAGAAAGAACATTCATATGCCACAAAGATACACCATAGGTTTGCCCGTAGTGTTATACTCTAATAATCGAGTCCATTCAGTCTAAGATTAATTAGGTCTTTATTTGGTTGTAGTGTAGGCTAAGGGACGGGTAGGATATATTTAGATATAGTGACTAACCTTCCTAATCACTTTTAATACACTACTGTAACTTTCAGCCCATTCTTATGTTTGGCCAGAATTTCCACCACTCTCTTTAGTTTACCCCAAAATTTCATTAGGTGCACTTTTTTCTTCAACTCACCACCCATCAAGGACTGTATTTATTCATTGTCCTTCTTTCTTCCTTTTTTTTTTCTCTTTTTTTTCCCAGTGGTGTTCATTCTTTTATGTTTCACACCATTCTTCCTATTTCATTGATTCTAATAAAAAACCATACCACCACCCCACACTTAGACTTTTACATGTTCTTTACAATTCAAGTGCTTATAGGAGGTATAGGGTTCAAACAGTCAGGTTATTCAAATAATTGGGTATGGTTTGTCGTGTGATTGCCAACAAAACAAGCTTATAAGCTCAATGGGGTTAACTATGGTGAATTGCAATCAGGTGGATACATATTTATGTCTGGCTTAACAAAGAAATGCCTATATCACTTCTAAGACTGAACAAACTACTATTTCGCTTTGCACACACACAGGGAAAGTTCTAGGTATCAAATGTGGACATAGAGTACAATGCAAAATACCTTACACACACATGGCACATAATTCACTCCAAACTGGTTCGTCAAAACACTCCACTAAGCATTCAAGTTAGTTACAACATGCAAAATTAAGGCATCTACAAAAGTCAACAAATGAGCCTAAGCGTCACACCCTAGGGTCTTTGGTGTTCGGGTGTAACACACTAAGGGATGCATTTTGCCATTTAGCTCCTTGCCCAAAAGAAACCTAACAACTAAAAATAAAAAGAAAACTAACTATACCTGGTTCAAGATAAACCCTTGGAAAAAAACCGTGATCAAAAGAAAAACCAAGGGGGAGTTACTACATTACCTAAAAAGAAAATAAAAAATCTTTTTGGTGTTTTCTTTGGACTAACTTCCTCAAGAACAGGTTCATCATCGGGAAGAGTCCATTTTTTTTTAAGCTCGACTCAATACCCTCAAGAGACTCGTCGAAAGGTGTCCGTCTTCGAGCCCAGTCAATACTAGTCAAATAGAAACAAATTCAATTATCAACAACCAACAAAACTAAAACTATCAAACATATACAACAACAAAAAGATCCCCAACCCACACTTAAAAATTTGGCATGTCCCCATGACAACAAAAATAAAGCACAGTGAGGTAAGGAGACTTCCCTGGTGTTCAGTCGTCATCAGAGACAGTGACCGGGTCAAGGTGACAGGCGCACCCTAATGCACGAAACCAGGCTATTATCTGCTTTTCGGACTTGGCATTTTGGGTGGCCATAGCATCCATTCTAGCACCGAGGTTGTCCACCGAGGTGCGAAGGCCAGCCACATCGTCCTCCAAGGTAGATAGGCGGGTGCTCCGCCGAGGCTGAGAGGGGCCTGCTTCATCATGGGATTTCCTAGGTGGTGCAGCATCAGGTACAATTTCATCCTCGTCATCTACAGCAAGAGGGACCGACTTTTCTTTGCCCACTGATATTTTGCTAGCTTAGAACGGGGCCTTCTTCGCCAGTTTTCCATCAAGGAGGCGATTCTCAGGGACCTTGGCTATTCGGCACAGCCTGGTGACTAGTGAAGGGAAGTATAACCCTTTCACTATCTTAGGTGATCTGATGAACATTTCATCATGGAGCGCCTGGGCCAACTCGAAGTCAAGCCGGTTGACAAAACACCAAACCATCATCGCACGAGTGGAATTGACATCAGTGGATTTGCTGGAGGGCAACAGGCGGCTAAAGATGATGATGAACCAGCATTTGGCCTCCCAAGTGAAAGAATTGGAGTTCAGCGTGATGCCATGTTTTATCCATGTGGGCACCGCTCCCGCACAGATTGTCTGCACAAGCATAGTCTAATTGACCGGTGGTTGCTGATGGAATTGGTAGTGATCAATATCCCCAGATAAGGCCGGAAGCCTGTATGCCCGATGTATGGCCTCCAGCGAGGCGTTCACCTTAGTTCTCCGCACTGTGACCACCCGGTTCTCATATTCCGGGCAATTCGCATAGAATTCCCGAACCATCAAAATGTTAGCCTCCTCAAGTTCTTCAAAGAAGATGTCTAATTGACGTCTCCTAATTTCAGTGAACATCTCTGGGCATTCATACTGTAGTGCGGCCCTATGAATCGGAACTTCATGGACCATTTTACTGGCCTCTTTTGCCCCAAATCTATCTTCATCATCTTTTGAAACAAACCGGGTGGAGTCGAACTGGCTAGTGATGGCCAGGGTTCTTCTTTTCCTTGACTGAGACATGGTACCTGTGACAACAAGGTTTATTGTCAGAGAGTGATCAATTTGTGTGCCTATCGGGTGATTACTCAGACTTCACCACCACGACGACCACAATACCACATATTCACTCAATGGGGCAAATTTACAAACACCAGGTGGGCATAATTCGTGACAAGAATACATTAGCCCTATATGGAACAATGCCTCCCCAATTTCAACCACAAACAAGTGCCAAAGTCACTCCAACAATATGGAATCTCTCCCACCATAGTCAATAGTTACACTAAAACACCCTAAGTCAAGTCCACAAAGAAAAGGACCCAAAAGAAATCTAGCCTAAATATGGTGAAGAATCACCATTACATCTACAATACAAAAATGACTACAAAAATTAGAGAATCAAGAAAAATAATTAAGAGAGAAGAGAAGAGACTTACTTGAGCAGGGATGTGGGTGAGAGTAGTGAGTGGATAGCAATGGAGGTTTACAGAAAGAAATGTGTGAGTTGGGGAAGAGGAAGAAGGAGGAAATATGGGGAGAGGCGTGGTTTATGTGAAGAGGAAGAAGGGGAGTAGAGGAATTAAGGATGTAGGTTTTAGTGATATGTGGGAAGTGGGGGAGGTGGGGTAAGTGGTTAAGTGGGGGAAAAGTTAAAAAAATAAAATAAAATAAATAAAATTTCAAAGAAAACACTTACCTGGGCGGGAAGACTACTAGCCGCGGTCGCGGCTGAGGCGAGGGTGTGAAGTTCAGAAGGTATGCACTTCGCCGCGGTCGCAGTGAGATTCAGAGAGTACCCATTTTTTCCGCAGTCCCGCCGTGGTCGCGGTCATGGTGATTCAGAAAATTGGTGTATTGCAGCGGTCGCGGTGATGAACGTGCGTCAAGGTTCAAAAAATTAGGTTTCTACCGCGGTCGCGCCGCGGTTCTTCCGCGGCCACGGTGACTGAGGCTCGACTTCTTTTTTGTTTTCCTCACACATTTACCTTACCAGAGTTATTTTATGACCTCGTCTTTGCTCCACACACCTCCAAGCTTGTCCTGCACACTCGATAATGGGTTAGTCGCATGCACATCACCCACAACACACACAAAAGAGAAAACACTAACTTCATGGGTTTCCTCCCACGCAGCGCTTGATTTAACTTCACGGAACGACGAATACAACAATCAATGGGTTGCCTCCCATGAAGCTCCTGATTTAACGTCGCGGCACGGCGCAATTAAGGCTCGCTCAACCTCTGAGGTTCAAAAAGATGCACCACAGACAACTCCTTGGTTTCATTCATCCCCACATACAATTTTAATCTCTGTTTATTAACCTTGAAGGCGTTGGACCCATCTTCACTAGCAATCCCAAACCATCGGGACTTGAGCTTACCCGCAAATAATCTCAATCTTGAATTATAGAGTAATACTTTATCTCCGGGTTTGAATTTGCGTTCCACAATGTTTTTGTCGTGTAACCTCTTCATTCTTTCTTTATACAGCCTCGAGCTTTCAAATGCTTGATACCTGAATTCTTCCAACTCATGCAGCTCAGTGACTCGACTTGCGTCCGCAACATCAAGATCCAGGTTCAATTGTTTCAGTGCCCACCAAGCTCGATGTTCTAGTTCTACTGGCAGGTGACAGGCCTTTCCAAACACCAACTTGTACAGAGACATACCAATTGACATTTTGAATGCAGTTCTATAGGCCCAGAGTGCGTCATCAAGATTTTTTGCCCAATCAGTTCTTGTGGCGTTCACCATTTTTGTTAGCACACTCTTGATTTCTCGATTTGATATTTCAACCTGCCCGCTCGTCTGAGGGTGATAAGGGGTTTCCACTTTGTGGCGCACATCATACTTAGCTAACAGCTTGCCGAAGACACGATTGCAAAAGTGGGTGCCTCCGTCACTGATAATGGCCCTTGGTATCCCAAAACGGGTGAATATGTTTTTCTTTAAGAACCCCACCACCACTCTTGCATCATTGGTAGGGAGTGTTGTAGCTTCCACCCATTTGGACACGTAATCTACATCAATAAGTATGTACTTGTTTCCATAAGAGCTGACAAAAGGACCCATGAAGTCAATCCCCTAAACATTAAACACCTCCACTTCTTGTATCGGGTTCATGGGCATCTCATGACGACGGGATATGTTCCCCATCCTTTGACACTCATTACAGCCGTAAACCAATTTATGATCATCTTTGAAACCAGTTTTCCAATAGAAGTCGGCCTCTAACACCTTAGCTGCAGTTCGAACTCCTCCAAAATATCATCTATACGCTGATACGTGACAAGCTTGCAAAATAGAAAATTGCTTTATCTCGGGGACACACCTTCGGATCATGTTATCAATACAAATTCTAAACAAGTGAGGTTCATCCCAATAATAATTGCGGAAATCACGATAAAATCTTTTCTTTTGGATAGATGAGAGTTCATAAGGTTCAATACCGCTTGCCAGGTAGTTTGTAATGTCTGCGTACCATGGAACATCCTCCATGCTCGTGGCGAGTGGTTGCTCGTCTGGAAAGGTTTCCAGAATATCCGCTGCTTCCACTACATTCTCAGCACCTTCAAGTCGTGACAGGTGGTCAGCGACTTGGTTCTCCGTGCCCTTGCGGTCACGAATCTCCAAATCAAGTTCTTGCAGCAGCAACACCCAACGTATTAGGCGCGGCTTGGATTCCTTCTTCTCAATCAAGTATCTGATAGATGTATGATCTATGTACACAATCACCTTCAACCCGATCAAGTATGATCTGAACTTGTCAAAGGCGAATACTACTGCCAACATCTCTTTTTCGGTCACCGTGTAGTTCAGTTGAGCTCCACTCAATGTCCTACTTGCATAGTAAATTAGGTGCATTATCTTATCTTTGCGCTGACCTAACACGACTCCCACTGTGTAGTCACTGACATCACACATGAGTTCAAACGGTTGCTCCTAGTCAGGGGAAACAATTATCGGTGTCGTGACTAGCCGCTTTTTCAGCTCCTCAAAAGCCACCCTGCAATCATTAGAAAACACAAAGGGGTTATCTTTTTCAAGCAACTTACAGAGAGGGTTGTCTATCTTGGAGAAGTCTTTGATGAATCTCCGGTAGAACCCGGCATGCCCAAGGAAGCTACGTATAGCTTTGACCGATGTGGGTGGTGGAAGCTTTTCAATCACGTCTAATTTAGCGCGGTCCACCTCAATTCCTTTGCTCGACACCAAGTGCCCCAAGATGATCCCTTCTTGCACCATGAAATGGCACTTCTCCCAGTTAAGCTCAAGATTCGTCTCAATGCACCTCTTTAGCACACGGGTTAGATTTTCTAGGCACTCATCAAATGAGTTTCCCACCACTGAGAAATCATCCATGAATACCTCCATGATATTTTCAACCATGTATGTGAATATGGACATCATGCACCTTTGAAATGTGGAAGGTGCATTGCAGAGGCCGAATGGCATCATTCTGAAGGCAAATATCCCATAGGGACTGGTAAAGGAGGTCTTTTCCCTGTCTTCCGAGGCAATGGAAATTTGGTTGTACCCCGAGTACCCATCCAGGAAACAAAAGTGACACCTCCTTGCCAGCCTGTCGAGCATTTGATCAATGAAGGGAAGTGGGAAGTGATCTTTCCGGGTGGCAAGATTTAGCTTTCTGTAGTCCATGCAAATTCTCCAGCCAGTGACAGTTCTTGTCAATATTAGCTCATTATTGTCATTCTTCACAACCGTCATGCCACCCTTTTTTGGAACACATTACACTAGGCTAACCCAGTTGCTGTCAGAGATGGGGAAAATGATTCCCGCATCTAACCACTTGATAATTTCTTTCTTCACCACTTTCTTCATGTTTGGGTTTAGTCGCCTTTGGTTTTCCCTGGAAGGTTTGTGTCCATCTTCCAGGAGAATCTTACGCATACAGTATGTCGGGATGATCCCTTTGATGTCTGCCATGGTCCACCCAATGGAAGTCTTGCACTCAGTGAGTACCTGTAACAACCGATTTTCCTGCATATCTAACAAACTTGATGAGATAATAACAGGTAAAGTAGAGTTAGGTCCAAGAAACGCGTACCTGAGATGGACTGGCAGTGGTTTCAACTCCAGCTTGGGTGGTTCTTCCACAGATGGTTTTGCTGGCAGGCTCTCTCTTTTCTCTAAGTGTAATGGATCAAACTCGAGATCCCTCGGCCAGACCCCTTTTCCTTC
Organism: Nicotiana undulata; assembly: GCA_005239495.1. Lineage (NCBI taxonomy): Eukaryota > Viridiplantae > Streptophyta > Magnoliopsida > Solanales > Solanaceae > Nicotiana > Nicotiana undulata. Next base: position 9,754 of record ML275244.1, on the reverse strand, counting down.
AAGTGCCAATACCCATTCTGCCAACTCTTCCCCATTTACCTCTTCCAAATTCATCAAACATGCAGCAAGGGGGTCCTCAATAGTTAAGGACGCATCATTTTCCTCCACTATCACATCCACAACATCAATGAGAGAGAAATTGGCGAATTCACTCGGTCGCCTCATGGAGTTTTGCACATTGAATGTGATTTTTTCATCGTTTGGCCTCATCTTGAGCTCCCAGTTTTACAATGAATGAGGGATCTGCCTGTGGCCAAGAATAGCCTTCCCAAGATTATGGGAATCTCCTCATCCACTCAACAATCCAGTATCACAAAATCAACAGGGAACACAAACTTCCCCACTTCCCCACTTGTACCAAAACATCATCCAGAATGCCTGACGGTCTCTTCACCATCCTATCAGCCAGCTGCAGTAACATCGAAGTTGGTCTGGATCTACCAATCTCCAGTCTCTTGTAAATGGCCAGGGCCATGAGATTAATACTGGCCCCCAAATCACACAGTGCTTTGGAAAAAGCAAAATTGCCAATGGTGCAGGGAATTGTAAAACTCCCTGGATCAGACAACGTCTCTGAAATTGGTCGTGTTACCACATCACTGCAAGTATGAGTAAGAGTCACAGTTGCCAAGTCTTGGAAATTGAATTTTCGGAACATCAAGTCCTTCATCATCTTCGCATAGCCAGGCATCTCCTCCAGCATCAATATAAGGAATGTTTGCCTGTATCTGTTTCAGCATATCCAAGAACTTTTTATCTGTTCATCCTTTTGGTATTTGGCCAGCCTCTGAGGGAATGGTGCTGGCGGTCTCTTTTTCCCAGTGATTTGGTATTTTTCTTTCTCATCCACCACCTCAACTACCGGCTCTTGGCCTATCTCCACTTCTTTTTCAGTCTCACTCTACGCACTGGGTTCTCCTTCAGCAGGTTGCATTGTTACCTTGGTCAAGTTCGTTGAATCGTCAAGTTCAATCGGCACTGGTACCAGTGTCTCGGCCTGCCTGCTTTCACGAGCTATCTCCTGTTCCAAGTCTAATTCCCTGCCATTGCGGAGACTCACTGCCATCAGCTGCTTCGGCCCCTAGTCCTTAGGATTTAACTGAGTGTCTGCAGGAAAAGTCCCAAGAGGACGATTATTCAAAGACATTGATATCTGGCCCATCTGCACTTCAATATTTTTAATAGCTGATTCGTGTGCATCTACTCTTTCATTGATTTTGGCAGTTGACCCAATCACCTGTTGCATCATCGCTTCAAGCCTAGAAAACCCATCTTCTTGCCTCCCCCATGTTGTTGCTGAGGGGGGTGATATGCCTGCTTCTGATTTTGATTATTAAACCCTTGTGGCCTTTGGTAAGGCGCCACATTACCATGAGGTCTCATGGAACCCATGTTTCCACTGTTATGCTGTTGATGAGGTGGTCTGTACGGCTGAGCTTGCTGACCCCAATTCTGTCCACCCTATCTCTGGCCTCCAGAGTTTCACACATAATTCATATTTCCCGGGTAATGAGGATGATCGCAATCTGCATTCCACTAATTACCAATTGGTTGACTAATGCAAGATGTGCATAAGCCCCCATTGGTAGTATCCACAATATGAACTTGTTGCTTTTGCCCCGACTCCTCTACCTTCTTCGTAAGTATGCTCATCTCTGTCATCAAGGTTGCCATATTTTCAGCAATAGTGTTGGATGGATCTAATGGCACTGAGTGAACCACTAGGGTAATAGGTTCACCCCTGGTTGTCCACCCTGAATTTTGTGCCATTTTATCGAGTAGGATTTGGCTCTCTCTCCATGTTTTGCCCAGGAATGCTCTACCAGCTGAAGCATCAAAATTAGCTTTCACACCATCAGCCAGACCCATATAAAATCACTGCCCCAACATCTGTTCTGGAATACCATGGCGAGGACAGACTACCAGCATCCCTTTAACCCGTTCCCATGTCTCCTGCAGTGTCTCTATAGGTTTCTGCCTGAAGCTCAAGATCTCATCAATTTGTTGAGTTGTCTTGTTCGGTGGACTAAATTTATTAAAGAACCGCTTGACCAACTCCTCCCATGTAGTAATAGAATTGATAGGGAGTGAGTTGAGACAAGTCTGGGCTACTCCTGTCACTAAGAACGGAAACAACAACAGTCTTATTGCCTCCGGAGTGACGTTTGGTTGCCTCTGAGTCTTGCAGATCGACAGAAAGTTCTTCAGATGTTTCTGGGGATCCTCAATGTATGACCCCAAAAATAGCTTCTTATTCTGCAACAAGTGCAGCATACTATTTATGATTTGAAAGGACTCAGCCTCTATCTGAGGGACCATGATCGCGGTGGCAAAATTCTCCGTTGTGGGTTGTGCCCAGTCATATAAAGGCGCCTCAGGTGCAATGGGCACCCCAGGCGCCGCAATCTGTGCGGCTGGGTCAACCACATCTTCCCCATTATTATTGTTGTTCATGTCATTCAGATCTGCCATGTTTGTTTCAATGTGTTCAATGAGTGGTTGTTTCTTGCTTTTCCGGTTGGCTCTGTTCAAGGCCTTGAAAACTTTTTCGGGGTCTGGTAAGGCTTCAAATACTTCACCAGTTCTCAATGAGTTTCTAGACATGCACCTATACAACCAATTCAACAAACGTTAGAAATTCAATATATGAATGAAATCGAAGAAAATTGACTACACTTAAGAATTTTGTATTTTCCTCCAACTATAATTGATAATACCGTTAATTCGCTGGCAACAGTGCCAAAATTTGATCACGCTCAACTATGTCTATTAAAAGACTAAACGAGCGTCGCAAATATAATCTGACTATTTAGCCCAGAGTCGAATCCCACAGGGAACTAACGTATCATATTTTGTTGTTAGACTACTAGATTCTCAATAATCAACCTTCCCAAAGGTTATGAATATCACTTTTCGGTATTTTTACTACTACAGCTGAAGAAATTAAATAAACTAAAATACAACTAATGTTTAGATGTAAACAAATGCGATAAAGGTCTAAGGTTATGATTTTCTCCGTTGATGAAATCCCTTCTTGTATATTTCCTATAGTTTTGGCTTAGTTATCTCTAACAATCATGAATACCTTAGCTATCATAAATCTCTCTCAAATAATTATCATAATCTACTAGACGCACTTTCTCAAGTTACACTAGCTAAATTGCATTACAGTTCACTTTAGATTGCACCCAAGGTATTTGTTATCTCTAATCCAACCTTTAAACCCTCGGTTATGGATCTCTCCTATACTCTGGGAGTGATGTTGTTCAACAATTACCTAAATATGCACTCTCTCTCGAGTAGATACACACTAAATAGGAATAGCTAATTGAGGGCCCTTCAATTAACTACAACAAGAACATAGTTGAACAAATAGAGATTTAAAACCAAGCAAAACTATATTATTATAACAACAAGTTCATCCTCAACGGGTTCCACCAAAACCTTAGATTAAAGAAGTTATCTACTCATTCTCAAACACAATAAAAACTCAAAAAAAATCATAATTCTCAAAAATAAAGATCAAAGAAAGAGAATAGAAAAACTCTAATTGTTGCTTGTCTTCTCACAATGATTCTTGCCTCCTACTTGAGTCTAAAAACAAGCTTGGTAGTCTCTTGGGCAAGTTTATAATGTTTAAATAGGTTTAGGCTAATTATTCCCGTGTTTTGCACTTTGGTCCTTCGATTTTTCTGGCCTTTCAGTACTCGCCCGCGGTCGCGGAATGAACGCGGCGCGGCCGCGGTGAATCACGCACATTCTTAATCTTCAATGCCTCACCCACCGCGCTCCAACCGTGGTCGACCGCGATCGCGGTGTGCACTACAAGAAAAAGGACCTTTAGCGAGGGGAAAACCGGTCGTTAGAAGTTTAAATCTGGTCATTATAAGCTAGTAATGACCGGAGAAAATCCGGTCGTCGCCGGTCGTTATAAACCTTGACGTTAAAAGTTAACGACCGGACTGTAAGGCGGTCGTTAAAGATTAATTAGCAACAACAAAAATCTTGATCGCAGTATGTCTTTTTTAGCGACAGATTTTCCCTTCGCTAAATATCCATTCCGGTCATTAAAACTCTTTATGGGAGCAACATATTCCGTCGTTACAGGTACTTTTAACGCCAAAATTTCCCTTCGCTAATGAAACGTTTTAATAAATATAATTATAATGCTCTATTTTATTGAATATTTTATAATTATTTCATATGCTTTCATACACACTACACAATAAAAAATATATTAAACAATCAATATTCATATAAAACATCATCGTTAATACAAAGAACTGAAGAAACATAAACTATCCAAATTTTATGACAGCATTTTATCAACTCTAAAAAAGAAAAAAAATGCATCCAATGTATATAAGAAGCAATTAAACCACTCGAACACAATAAAAACTTTCTTGTATTTCAACTTTTTGCTCTGCACTTTCTTCAAGAATTGATACTTGAGCTTCAAATCTTGATCTGCTAGAAGAACATGATTATGTCAGTGTAGCAACAAAGAATAAGCTATTTACACAAAGGATGCAAACACTAAAGTATCTTAAACAACATGTGAACAATAACTAGTGGTTGAACTCGCAAAGTGAATTCAGGAATCAAAATTTTTCAAATCATCTTTTCTTTGCCAATGTTGTCAGAGTTGTTCAGGGGTCTAAATCACCCTTTAAAATCACATTGGCTAGTACGAGCAAGCTACTTTTCATTCTCTTTCTTGACGAGCTAAGTTTTCTCTCATGTTCATAAGAGGATCTAGAGTTTTAGGCATGTGGTTGCTTAGTACCACTGCACCACTACTCATTTGTCAAAATGAGTATGAAATTAGTATAACTATACCTTTTCTTAAACATTGTTTTAGAGTTTAGCTAAAGCAATGGTGCAGAGCCACCCACAGATAATGTAATCGGCCCCTGCTCATGACTATAGAGTTGACTTGTGACATGACTATATCCAGTCTAGTATCAAACATTAGAAGCATCATCTAATTCAGTTCTAATTTAAGCACACATAATAACAATAATAGGAAAATCCATGGCTGGGAAATTGAATCAACTAACTAGAACACTTATAATTTTTAGATGATTCAATCCATCAAAATCTAGTTTTAGGCTCCCAAAGACTTGTAATACCTCTTCTCTGGTCTGTGCTTGCCAATCTTGATGCCTGCTCAACAACATTAGAGTCCATCACAAGCAACACTTTCAATTTCTTAAAAATTTGATTCCAGCAATTTACCAAGCAGATCCTCTTTATTCACCTCTCATGCTTTCATTGCCTTTACTATTTATCAATAATCCCTCTAATTGAGGCTTGAACATACTTTTCAATTTCCTTCATTCTTCTGTTCCTCTTTGTTGGCAAAAACCTGTCAAAACAGTTTTATAAGAAAGAAATCAGAAAAGGGAAAGAGATGCAGCAACAAATTATCAAACACCAGAACATGAGTTAATCATGTTGCACTATCCAGTAAAATTTATAAAGGAGTACTACGGTGATAGTTAGGAAAAATCACCTCCAACCTGGAATATAACCGGAGCGTATAGCTTTCCATTTGCTCAGCATATATCTATCTCATGTAAGCCCTCAATTGCAACAATGTCTTCCCATTTGCTCAGTATCTCAGTACAACTCAAACCAAAAGCTGGAAGCATATGTTGTTTAGAAATAGTTAACAGAAAGCCAATGAACGGACACTTATTCAAAATGTTCCGACTTTGTAATTAGGAATCCAAAATGGTTCCAAACAAGTACTTCAAAAAAGAATCACAATGAAGAGGAAGTTGCCATTTCGATAAAAGAAAATATAAAAATGGACTACTTAAAAAGAATCCATTGCAGGTACAAAGCTTTAGCTTCTCCAGGTGGAAGGCAGGAGTGATGATTTTTGTATGTTTGGCTCATTTGTCTTCCTCTTCGCTTACAAGTCCTTGTGCTAATAACTTGGTTTCTGGATTTGAATGAGGCTTTTGATACAGATAGTTATTGGAGAATACTTCCTTTATAAGCTTGGGGTCCATGAAAAACACAAACAGTTTTGGACCCAACCATACAAAAGATGTTTTCCCTGTAAGCAGAGTTTTTCCTATTAACTACTCCAAATTGAAGATGTATATCTTATCTCTCCACCATAAAAAATAAAAGTGATAGGGGCTTTTGAAATATGAACGGAGCAGGAAGGAAGAAGGTATCAAGCAACTTCTTCAAATCCCGTGTTCCAAAACCTAATAAGGGTCAGTTCAATTTGGATAACAATTATAGATGATATAATAAGTGTTTTTCTTTAAATCAGTTTCATTAGTAACAATCATTTGTCAACGACAAGCTTCTCCTTCAGAGATATTGATTGTTTTAGAGTTATCACATAATCCTTTATCTAAACAAACATAAACTATTTGATAATCTAGACCAACAGGATAAATGTCAGACTTATTTTAATATAACTGATATCTCTTTTCAATCCGATAATACATATTTCTTGAAAAGATAGAGCATAAAACCTCAACAAAACTTTCACTTTCAAATAAAGCCAACCTTTGATTTCTGCAACACTTTACTCATATATGGCTTGTATTTGAACTATGTTGCCTTTTTTATCAAATTCCTCTGGAAGGTCTACGACAAAAATGAATAAAATATCTGATGTCATTATAACAAATTGCAAATTAAAAAATAAAGATGATACTACTAATAATAAGGCTTCAATATCTTTTTAATCAAACTAGCTGCAAACTCCACAAAGGGACTTGCAAGACTTATTTAACTTCCTTTTACTGAGACACAAATACTTCCAAAATCACTCTGATAATTTATTTTCTAAGACTTTTATGCAAATTCTGAATTTCTATTCATTTTCATGGTTATTCCTTTTTAAATTCGTCAATTGAGTGATGACAATACCTTACAAAATAAACTTATAATATTAAAAGTTCTATTGAAGTGCCTGCTTAGTAAAAAAAATACAGGATATATAAAATACATCACAGTAGAAAGACTAAATACTAGATTCTAATCGCTAGTAATCAAATAAAACTAAGTGAAAACTTTAGCTAGGACACCCTGAAACAAGCCAAAAGGAAAAAAAGACTAGCATGTGAACATACTCTCAATTTCTCCACTAAGGTAAGATTTGAACATAGAACAAATAACTTTTCTATAAACGGTATGAATCCGGATTCCAAAATTGAAGCAATCTCCCTTCCAAAATAAGAAAATAAGCAAATAAACAAGTATCATTTATTTTTATCAGATAATGAGAAAGTGTCACGATCCCAAATCCTAACAGGCCATGATGACGCCTATCGTGGAACTAGGCTAGCCGACCATCACTTTACTACGTATTTATCCAATTATATTAGTTCACAATTAAATAATAAGCAAGCAACCGCATCATAATTTATATAAATAAGTCTTAACGTCCCAATAATAGTCTAACCAACCTCCCAAGAACTGGAGTCAATAGTCATGAGCATCTAAGAATACATAACTCTAACTCTGCTAAAACTATAATATATGTCTCTGAATCAAATGCTAAACTAAATAAGGAAGGAAATGGAGAAGTTGTGGACGCTGGACAGCTACCTCGAAATCCCGTGAACTGCTGCTATCAACTGCGTCAGCTACTGCTGCGAACTAGTACCTGGATCTGTGCACAGAGGCACAGGGAGTCTTTATGAGTACGCCAACTCAGTAGTAATGAAAATAAATCACAGTCTGAGTAATATAAACACACAGAACATGTACACAATTCCACAAACCAGTAAAACACCAAGTCACCACGT
>ML275242.1:43534-143683 GCA_005239495.1 Nicotiana undulata | reverse complement strand
TATATATATATATATATATATATATATATATATATATATATATATATATATATATATATATACAATTATGTTCCTGTTGGTTCCATTTGTTTTTTAATATTGAGGAAGTTATGAGAAATGCAGTTTAACTCTTTTATGATTGTTGAGGTTTACATGGCTATTTGATTTCAATCGATTATTGCCAATTGTTGCTGCAAGTGTGTTAAAAGTGTTGGTTGTTCTCTCGATCCTATCATAGTACATAAAGATTGAGCTGGGTTGACAGCGTTACGGTGTTTACATATATTTCTGGTTGGTTTTATTGTGAAATGATATTGGTTAAAGCTTACGAGCTATACGATTTTCTTTTTGAAATTGTGGAAATAAAAGTATTGTAAAAGGCTTGGCCTAAATTGTGAAATTTATGAATAAATTGATATGATATGTCTGGTTGGAGCGGGTTGCACACCGCTACAAGGAGTGATATGGGTGGACAGGTGGGATCAGGTTGCACGCCGCAACAGGAGTAATAAGGGTGATATATTTAGGGAGGAGCAATAAGGGTTGACAGGGGGGAGCGGGTTGCACGCCGCAACAAGGAGCGATAAAGGGGGTCATTTATATTTTTACTGAATTTCAAAGAAAATAAAGATTTGAAAGGCTTAAATGTTTATTTTACTATTCCTCATATTTTTGGCACTATTTTTATTTAAAGTTAATGTTTGGAAACTTGGAAATTATTTGAGAGTTGGTTATAGCTGAGGCCGGGAAAAGGTGGTTGAGTTATTTTATTTTTGTTGCAGTACTTAATTAATTATTTAGATTTCCTTCTTCCTTTATATTTATTGTCTCAATTATATTTTTCTTGTTCGTGTAGAATTGTTTTATTGCGTTATTGTACATATTATTGTCACATGTTATATGTTGTTAATGCCCAGCCGTAGCCTCGTCACTACTTGGTCGAGGTTAGGCTCGGCACTTACTCAGTACATGGGGTCGGTTGTACTAATACTACACTCTGCACTTTTTTATGTAGATCCATGTACCGACCAGCAGTAGAGATATTTTATGGCGGGTATTCATTTATTCGGAGACACGAGGTATATCTGCCGGCGTTCGAAGATCCCGAGAGTTTTTTCCTATTTTCATAACGATGTTTTATTATATTCAGAACAGTTGCATTATTTCTTCAGCCCATTATTTGTAGTATTATTTAGTATTTCGTGAATTGTGACACCAGACCTTGGGGTAGTCTTAGAGTTATTTATAAAATTAATTCGTGGTTTTTTTTATTTAATTGTTCATTATTTCATCTCTGAAAAGTTTTCATCGAAAACCAATAGATTCAGTTTACTTTAGATTATTTTATTATGTCTAAATGGATAACTAATGCAAAGTAGTTAATCGAATTCTAACATTGGCTTGCCTAGCAAGTGTGGTGTTAGGCGCCATCACAATCCCTAAGGTTGGGGATTTGGGTCGTGACACATTTATATTTGATTTTGCAGTTCTAAAAAATACGTGATCTATTTTAATACTAGTTGTTAGGCAATAGATGTTATGTGTGAGTTAGGAACGTAAGACAGGAGCTCAAGGATAGTAAGTTATGCAAACCGAACAGTTGTGGATCGGGGCCTCGAACTGGCCTAAGTTGGGTCTCGAGGCTGACCTAATGAGCTGGACTGGGGACGGTCGATGAAGGACTAACAGTTCTAAGGGCCTCGATGATGGCTCTTTATGATACATGATGAGTAATAAATGAAGAACAATCAATGAAACACAATAAATATAAGCAATAAATCAATATAGCAATAGTAGAGTGTGTTTAAGTTAGAGAGCAGAGAATGTTATTGTTCTTGTATTGAATCTCATGTGTGCAAGAAATGATAAGGTGTCCCCTTTATATAGGATGGGGAACCTCAACATAGTACATATGCATTTTTTACAAAGATATGCAGCTGGTACATCCATTTAATGTCATGGTACAGACTTGTACTATTCTTGTAGACCTGGTCAGCTCTAACCACGTGCCTTTTGAGAATTTTCCACTTTTCCATGATAGTCACCGATTTACACTGCCCCGAGGTCGAGCATAGGGAATCCACAATGTGCTCCATCGGGGTCGAACCTCGAGCTGTGCCTCAAGCATTCTGAATGCCATAATAATCATAAATCGGACTCTCCGATTTTATCCGTATACACAATGCTTGAATACTGATCTACTATTTGTGTGAATATGTGATCGTGCCCAATTGCTAGCATGGCGCCCTGACCTGTCTTTAATTATGTGGTTTAGCACAATACTGCCTGTATACTTTGCATAATTCTTGAATCATGTTTCAACCTGTCTAATGATAGTGATCCCAATCAATCCTGCAAACATGTTCTTATCAGCATATGAATGTTTTTTTTCTAAGTGTTAAATCTGTTTCTCTAAGTTTTCATCAAGCTGGCTTTTAAATTATGTGATTTGGTCAACTGTTTGCCTAATATGTTCAACTTGGTCGTGTTTGTTTAAACCCCTCAATTCCTGTCCCTCAACTTTAGTCCATTCTCTTTCACCTATTGCTTAAGTTTTCATCTTAGCCGGCTGAAAGCCAAGGCTATCCTGGTTCTGTCCTTTGACCTCTCTCTAGTGTGAGCACTGCTCGATGTCCATGCGAGGCCTTTGTGATTTCTAACACACTAGAACTTGATTTCTAGTCCCTCATCTGAATGATATCTGTGAACTTCCCTAGTGTGAGCACTGCCCGGGGTTCGTGAAGCCCTTGGGAACGCTGACACACTAGGGGTTTGGGTTCTGTGTACTTGTTTTTGGAATATGGGTGAATCATCCACCACTGGTTATTGTGTATCTATGAACATGAGCCTTGGAGCTGTTGCGGGTTGAAGGCCTGGCCTGTCCAGGTGTATTTGGGCCTACTATGGGCTCCTTATCGTTTTATTTATTTTTGTAATTCATTCAATAATTTTGGTCTGTAATAAGTACTTGTAACAACATTCGGGGGTATTAGTAAAAATGGGAAAGGGTCCTTATTTTACATTCGTGATAAAATTGGGTAGAAATACTGCCTATATGTTGTATATAATATCTTGTTGAAAGTGTATGCTAGAAATCCTGCCTACATGTTTTATATTATGTTGTTGAAGTTGTATGTTAAAAATCATGCCTATAAGTACCTTATTATGTTCAGTCATTATATGCTAGCAACCATTGCCTGGTTCAGTAATGTCCGTTGTAAACCATGCTTATAAAAAATTGGTGTAATCCAGTATGTGTATAAACTCCTGTTCATATGCTGTTTAATTATAGAAATCATGCCAATATGATTTAAAATTTGTTTGATTATAGAAATCAGGCCTAAATGATCTGAAAAGATTTTAATTATCGTCCTACTCATCTCTTTAAAAATATGCAATATTTTGCTAATTATCATCACTAGAAAACATGCCTATAGGACTCGATTAACTAATTCTGAACATGCTTCTGTGATTACCACTGTCAATTAATGCGCGAATCACCTAGACAACATGCTATAAGTTTAATCCCTTATGCTAAAATCAGTAGGCTAATATACGTAGGTTCTAATAATCGCATTCAGAAACTAATTTCATACAGGACTGATTGTTCAACATCACATAGATATCCTTCCTATAGGATTCTTTAATTAATTAAAATATGTAAATGTTAATCAATTTGGCGTGCATTTTTTGTCTAAATGCGGAGGCCAACTTGAGCCCTTACTTGCACATATATGAAAGTCCTAATTGTTTTGTATGTCGCCTAGTTTTTTCTCGGTTTGAGCAACCTAAGCTAGAGTCAAGAACCACCCAAAACAATAGAGGTCCCAATGCCTCCATGACCATAGGTAAAGGGGCGGTAAGTGCATGCATAAGTCCCGAGTTAAATTGATTAGCCCGTTTTAGGTAAAAACTAAAAGATAGTAATCGGGTAGCAGGAGATGATAATATGTGCCCGTCGAATAATATTAGTAACACCCCCGTATTGGGAGAGTTACGAAGTATTATTTATGTTGAACGGGGTGATCCTATAGGCTAGAAAAAACGTAGGACCCCCTATCCCTATTAAATAATTCATTCAGTTTCTTTAGACTAATTCGCACAAGTTATGTTTGGCCGGGACCCACCGTTGTGGACCCCGAGGGGTGCCTAACACCTTCCCCTCGAGGTAATTTTAGCCCTTACCCGATCTCTGGTGATGTAGATGTGTATAATCTGAGTTATTTACAATAGGTTCCCTAACGCACTTTAATCAATTAGTTGGCGACTCTCCCAATATCCAATCACTTTCCCTTCTTAAAAGGAGTTGTCAAATGTCGAAACCTGATTTCGCGAGAAAAAGGGGGCGCGACACTTATTCTCCTGCTAATATCTTTGTCTATTACCTTATGCTGAAAACTTCAACAAAAATTTCTTTCACTTGTAGCTTTTCTTGCTTCATCTAATGGCTCTTCGAGTCTCCTAACATTCTCTATTTACTAGGGACGAGAGCCATACAAAGGTAAATATTTATCCCTTCTAGGATTCCACTGTCTGTTTATGAAATTTCTGAACATTCTAGTACTCATATCTGATTGTTTTATTCTAGAGTTCACCATCTAGGTGTCTCATAAGGAGGTCTATTACCACGTTTGCACTATCCTTAAAAAATTATAGCTAATGATAACAATCCATCCACCATTTTTGGTTACTCTAACCCCAGTTGGATCCTAATGTCCTATCATTCTTCTTAAACAATAAATGTTAGCTCCCATAGGGCTTAACTGAAATGGGTGTGGCCAATTGTATATATCTTTGTTACTGTGGAAAGTAACTCAGAATGTTTATATTTCTCTGTGGAAATTGTAGATATTGATAATCTTCACTAATTGGGTACCACATACCCTTCTTCACCTTGCTTCTTTTACTCGTTGAAAGTTGTGTCTACCTTATGATTCTCTTATTGACTTTTACCATACAGGTGGATGGATATTCATGCCTTAGGGTTCCTTATCAAGAGTTTTATACTTCTTAGTACACACATGATCTGTTTAAGACCTCACATTTACTAATTGTAAGGATGATGCAAAATCAAGTTCTTTTGACTCAACTCTTCTACATCCACATTCAATCTCTTACCAACTGTCTTTCTGGATGTAGGTGTTGTTGTATTACGAATAAAATAAAAGTTAGGAGTTTCAATCTTACAATTGAGTTCTACCACACAATATATAGTAAGAAGAAAGAGTGATAGTCCTAAATGCCCTGTAGCCTCCTGCTAATAAGTGTGGTGCACAACACGATATATGGGAGCGCATCACCATGGACTTTGTAGTTGGGTTGCCTCGGACTTTGCGGAAGGTGGACGCGGTTTGGGTCATCGTGGATAGATTGACCAAATCGGTACATTTCATTCTTGTGGCTACTACATATACTTCTGAGAGGCTAGCCCATTTTTACATTCGGGAGATAGTCCAGTTGCACGGTGTGTCGATATCCATTATATCAGATCGAGGTCCTCAGTTCACCTCGCACTTCTAGAGAGCATTGCACAGTGGTATGGGCACTCAGATAGATCTCAGCTCAGCATTTCACCCTCAGACTGAAGGTGAGTCAGAGCGCACAGTTCAGATATTAGAGGATATGCTCAGGGCTTGTGTGATTGATTTTGGAGGTCAGTGGGACCAGTTCTTGCCTCTGGCGGAGTTTGCATACAATAATAGTTATCAATCCAGCATCGAGATGGCCCCATTTGAGGCTTTGTATGGTCGGCGATGTCGTTCTCCCATCGGGTGGTTTGAGTTTGGCGAGGCTAGGTTATATGGCACGGATCTGGTGAGAGATGCCTTGGAAAAGGTGAAGTTGATTCAGGATAGGGTCCGCACGGCGCAATCCAGGCAGAAGAGTTACGCGGATCACCGGGCGCGTGATGTAGCATTCATGGAGGGAGATAAGGTTTTGCTGAAGGTTTCGTCGATGAAGGGCATTATGAGATTTGGGAAGAAGGGCAAGTTGAGCCCCAGGTTCATAGGTCCTTTCGAGGTATTGAGGCGGATCGGAGAGGTTGCGTACGAGCTAGCCTTGCCTCCCAGTTTTTCAGGAGTTCATCCGGTCTTCCATGTATCCATGCTCCGGAGGTATCATGCCGACTTTTCTCATGTGGTTGACTTCAGCACTATTCAGTTGGATGAGAAGTTGGGCTACGAGGAGGAGCCACTTGCTATTGCTGGTAGGCAGGACCGCCAGTTGAGGTCCAAAATGGTTTCGGCAGTAAAGGTCAAGTGGAGGGGCCAACCATTTCAGGGGGCGACTTGGGAGTCCGAGGAGGACATGCAAAGCAGATATCCACAGTTATTAGCAACTTCAGGTACGATTCTAGACCCGTTCGAGGACGAACGTTTGTTTAAGAGAGGGAGAATGTAACGACCCGACCGGTCGTTTTGCGTAATAGGACCCCGTTCCCTTAAATGAAACTTCCAATAGCGGCTTCTCGTGATTTATGACCTGCGGGGATGGGTGGTTTGGTTTTTGGAAGTGTTTAGAGTGCTATAGGAACACTTGGTTCCTTAAGGTTGGCCTATTTGGTCAAGTTTGACTTCGGTCAACATTTTTAGCAAACGATCTCGGAATCGAGTTCTGACAGTTTCAGTAGCTTCGTATGAGGATTTCGGACTTGGGTGTATGTTCGGAACAGGTTTTCGATGACCCGGGAGCATTCCGACGCCTAATGTGGAAATCGGGATTTCCTTAAGTTTGAAATTTGGGTGGAGCGTGATTTTATGTTATCAAGGTACAAATGGAATTTCGAGATCGGTAATAAGTCTGTTATGTCATTTATGACTTGTCTGCAAAATTTGAAGTCATTCCGAGTAGTATAGGCTGGTTCAGTGCATTGAAATGAATTCTAGAACTTTAAGTTCTTAAGTTTTGATTCAATTTGGTTTTGGGGTTGAATTCTGAGTTTCGTTGTTGTTTTTCATGTTCCGGAAATTCGAGCGAGTCCATATCATGAATAAAGACTTGCTAGTGCTTTTGGATGAGGTCCCGAGGGGCATCGGGTGAGTGTTGGACCCCCGGGAGCTAAGTTTGGATAACCAGATTTTTGCTGTCTGGTTTCCTTCTTCGCGATTGCGGAAGGAGGGGCGCGATCGCAGAGAAGGATTTGGGCTGGGCTGTTGATTTCTCTTCGCGATCACGGAAGGTCGGGTCCCTGACCTTCGCGATTGAACCCATGCCTCCGCGTTCGCGATGGTCTGGATCCCTGACCTTTGCGATCACAGCCTCTTCCTCGCGTTCACTTAAAGTTAGGTCGGGGCCAGGCATATTTTCCCTTCGCGATGGCAGGATCTCCTCCGCGTTCGCAGAGGTCTGGCCACTTGGTCTTCGCGATCGCGGGCCCCTTTCCGCATTTGCTTAGAAGGGCCTCATGCCCTGGTCCATTTGGCCTTCGCGATCGCGGGCCCTTGGTAGCGATCGCGGTGAAGAGATATCTGGGCAGTTAATTTTATATACGGGATTTGAGCCATTTCTTCCATTTTCATCTTCCTCCCCAATGTATTTGAGAGCTTTCAAGAAGACCCTTCCACCTAGTACTAGAGGTAAGTGAAATCCTTATGAAAACATAGTTCTAACATCATTTACTAGTTAAATTCTTTTCTAAATTATCAAAAATCATGAAATTTGAGTAGTAAATTTAGGGCTTTTGAGAAACTTGCGAATTTCCCGTTTAAGGCCATGAAATCAAGTAGAATTACATAATTATGATCCTTAGGCTGCGGGTGAGTGATTCCTTCGAGAATTTTCAAAATTTGAGTGTGCGGGCCTGGGGTTTAAATTTTGAAATTCTTCAAGAATGCCAAATTTTGGGATAAATAGGATAATTCCTCTTCTTTGATCATGAATTGATGTGTTATACTATACTCTACTAGTTGCGAGGCCTCGAGGGTAGATTTGGAAGTTTTCAGGCGCATCATTGATTCGAGGGTTAGTTTCGCCACGAGGTGATTCTCCTTTACAACCTTGTAAGAGGGAATTGTCCCTCTAGGTGATTGAAATGCTATCTGTACTTCTTTGGGGGCTACGTACGCATCATGTGACGAGAGTCCGTACGTAGCGACTATTATTGTTATGTACGGGTATTTAGGCTCATAGCATGCCTTGTACTTCTTCCTGTAATAACATATATGTTATAAATTCATGTGATGCTTAGTATTGTCTCTTTGAGATGTTATAAAATTGATTAAGTGGAAAGAAGAGGTTACGGAAAGGTGAGTTTTACGGATTCTTTTGTGTGTTTGTAACCGCTTCACAATTTATATTCTGCGATCGATATGTGATTTCCCCCACTCTCATGGGACCGGGCCGTACGCCACGGCGGATTGAAAGGTGCACTTTTGGGACGGGTCGATCGATCCTCGGCAGTGCACAGGTATGACTAAAGAAAGACACACTTTTGGTTCGGGCCGTTCGATCCTTGGCAGTGCGCACACAGGACTATGGTAAGCATGCACTTTTGGGACGGGTTGTTCGATCCTCGGCAGTGCATAACTATTTCTCTTATAACTCCGGCCGGTTGTCTCCTTCCTATGTGCGCATGGTTATTTGGTGTTGTTCCACAGATATTGCCTTGATATATGTTGGGGGAAGTTAGTGGACACTATTATTTATCGTCTGTATTTACTTGGTTTTCCTGCGATTCATATGTATTTGCTAGTCATTGTCTTACATACCTACTGTTTTATGTTATATTCTGTCATGTATTTTACTATTGGACCTTAGTGAGTGTCAAGTCGACCTCTCGTCACTACTTCTTCGAGATTAGACTGGATACTCACTGGGTACATATTTATTTATGTACTCATGCTGCACTTCTGTACTTAACTGTACAGGTTCTGAGGCTTGTGTACCTGAGTATTACACCAGAGCTAGGTACTGATTGGACTTCACGGTGAGCTGCTCCTCCTGACGATCTCTGGCAACACCATGGAGTTTCCTATGTTGTTTTCCCGTCTATTTTATTTAGACTGTGGGACTGTACATGTTATCTTTTGCATACTCAGTTAGTTGCCCGTGACACTCATGGCACTAGTTCCTGGCACACACGTAGTGGTTATTTTGGGTTGTCCCATGCATCTTTACAGCTATATACTACTTACTGCCGAGTTATTCTTTTGTAGATGTTATGCTCAAACCTGCGTAAAATTGGTAAAAGTTGAAATGTATAACCAAATGGGAAAGGGAACACTTAGTGTAATTCGAGTTGGCTTGCCCGACCCGCAGTTGGGCGCCATCACGACCTGAGTTCGGTTTCGGGTCGTGACAAAATCTCAGCTACATTTGACCTAATTTTCAGCACATTTAGGAATGCAATTTGTGATGACCTTTGCCAACTTTTATTCCACAACTCGCATGAATTTAAAATATAACAGATGGATATCATACAACTAACATAAATGATAACATAACCTCCTTATCGTATTAAGCACCATAGTCTCACCCCAAAAATACATATTATAACATTCCCAACTTTTTGACTTTCGACGAAACTTATTTTCTTCAATTGGTTTAGCTTCTAAGCCTTCCAACCCTCTTGGTACTTGCAATAAATGATCATAAATATTTGTAACCTCCAAGTTAACATGATTAGCTTACTTTATGTACTTTCAAAAATGATCTTATTTTAGAGCTTACATCAATTGACTTGCGATGTACTCTCACGTAGGAAACTATGGGGTGTAACATCTTGAATTTAATCGCATGTTTGGACTCGTGGAGTTATGATTAGTCGGTATCTACCCCAAGACAAGAGTTTATCCATGTGTGCCCAGGTTGACGTTTTTTGACATTTTGAGATTTTTTTGGAGATTTGAGCTTTATTCTTTGTATTTCATTTATATACCATTATTTGATTGTATTGAGTATATTTGACTAGATTCGATTCGTTTGGAGGTGGATTTAAAAGGAAAAGCCATTTTGAAAGGTTTAGGATGTTTTCGAGTGAAGGTAAGTATCTTGTCTATCGTTGTAGATTGAACTCTCTTTGTAGGTAATTTATTTGCTACCTGTTGCATGATTTAGGTGCCAAGTATATGCGTAGTGATGAGTGTATATACATATCAAGGTTATGACCATAGCCGAGTAGCGTTAGGCTTGTAGTATGACTTATTTGGACTATGTGAATATTTTGACCATCTTTTATTAATCTATGACTACATGATAAAGTTTATCCATGATTAAAAACCATGCTTAACATTATGGCTTGTTGATTAGGCCGTAGTCATATTCTTGTTTCATTTGATATATAATTTAGTGGCAATTGACTTATTTTTCTCATGTTTGATATCAAGATCAGACTTAAGAACATTAAGTAAGCATGTTGAACTGTCGTAAAAAGATGAGTTACATGATTAGTGTAACGACCCGACCGGTCGTTTTGCATAATCGGACCCCGTTCCCCCAAATGAAACTTCCCATAGCGGCTTATCGTGATTTATGACTCGCGGGGATGGGTGGTTCGGGATTCGGAAGAGTTTAGAGCTGTATTGAAACACTTAGTTCCTTAAGGTTGGCCCTTTTGGCCAAATTTGACTTCGGTCAACATTTTCAGTAAACAACCACGAAATCGAGTTCTGAGAGTTCTAGTAGCTTCGTATGATGATTTCGGACTTGGGCGTATGTTTGGAATGGGTTTTCGATGACACAGGACCGTTTCGGCGCCCAATATAGAAATAGGAATTTCCTTAAGTTTAAAATTTGGTTTGGAACGTGGTTTTGTGTTATCGAGGTCCGAATGGAATTCCGAGATCGGTAATAGTTCTGTAATGTCATTTATGAGTTGCCTGCAAAATTTGGTGTCATTCCGAGTAGTATAGGTCGGTCTGGTGCATCATTATAGAAATCAAGAACTTGAAGTTATTAAGTTATGATTTTTGGGGTTTTGGGATGTGATTTTGAGTTGTAGCGTTGTTTTGAGCGTTCCGTAAATTTGAGTGAGTCTGTATCAAAAATACAGACTTGCTAGTGCCTTTGAAAGGGGTCCCGTGGGGCTCGGGGTGAGTTTTGGATCCCACGGAGTTAATTTCAAAACACCAGATATTTCCAGGTCTGGTTTCCTTCTCCCCGTTCGCGGAGGGGTGACCGCGTTCGCAAAGAAGGAATTGGGCAGGGGGGTGAAAGCCCTGTGCATTCGCACTATGGCCCCTGCATTCGCAGAGGGTTGGGCCTCCGACCTAGTGCGTTCGCACCCCCTAACCGTGTTCGCATAGCGTCCAACCAGTAGGCCAACCCAGCTACCCTTTTTCCCTTGGCGTGCGCAGCCCACTGCCGCGTTCGCGAAGGTCTAGCCCATCTAGCCTCCGCGTTCGCGTGTATCCCTTCGCGTTCGCATAGAAGGCCAGGTGGTCCTGGTCACTTAAGGCATTGCGAACGCACTGCCCAAGGTGCGTTCACATAGAGTAAACCACTAGGCAGTGCATTTTTATATCGGGATTTAACTCATTTTTCCCATCTTCATCTTCTTCCTTGGGGTGATCCTTAGCATCCAAGAGGGGAAAACGACCTGGTTAATTGAGGTAAGTAATTTACATCATAAATTTAGTTTAATACCTAGATTCTTAGTCAAATTAACTACTAGATTAATGATATTAAGAATTTGGGGTAGTAACCTAGCATCTTCGGAATATTTGGAAATTACCGGTGAATTGGCCATGAAATCACGTAAAACGTATATATTAAAGATCCTTAGTATATGAGCGAGTGATTCCTTCAAAAAATTTCGGAATCCGAGCGTGCGGGCCCTGGGGCGGATTTTTGTATTTCTTCAAGAATGGTTAATTGACCAAATTCGTAGGAGAATCTCATGTTTTGAATATAATTTGATACATTTTCGTATCGATTGATCAGTTTCGAGTCCTCGAGAGGCAAGTTTGGTGTTTCGGGCGCGTTCTTGGTCCGGGGAATAGATTCGACACGAGGTGAGTCTCCTTTCTAACCTTGTAAGAGGGAACTGTCCCCATAGGTGGTATAAATGCTATGTGTTGTATTTTGTGGGGGCTACGTACGCACAGAGTGACGGGAGTCCGTGCGTAGCAACTATTATCGTATATGGGGTAGTTTGAGGACCTACTAGCATTCTCTATATGCCTTACATGTATTCCTAATGTGATTTAAGTTGTTTATTATTCTTGAATTTAGCATGAAGATATTAGGAAGCCATGATTTGAATTTCAGCACTTAAGTCCCTGTTTTCAAATACATTCTTTGTTAAATACCTGAGATTCTGACAATCCTGTGTATATATATACGAGCACCCGTGTCACATGTATGATTCGTGAGTGGGGTAGCCTTATCATTATATAAACTGCGTTGCATGATCGATTCGCGAGCGGGGTAATAGATGCATCTATGGTTCGAGCCGTTCGACCCTCGACAATGCACATTTATTTATGCTACGCTTCGGCCGTACGCTTCGGCAGACTATGTGCTTATTATATTGGCTGGAAACTTGTTGATATTATATGAACTGTTTCATTGAAAGAAGAGGTTTGGTACCTTATATGTTGATATTATCTGATGTGGAAAGGATTATTGTGAGCTTTATATTTGATGTTTCATGCTTTATGACTATTACGATTGTTATGCCTGCCTATTTTATTTCAGTTATGTTATTTAGTTGCTGGCCCTAGTAAGCATTACGTCTACCTCTCCTCACTACTTCTTAGATATTAGACGGGATACTCACTGGGTACATATATTTTTATGTACTCATGCTACACTTCTGTACTTAATTGTACAGGTTCTGAGGTAGGTGCGTCTGGTTATCACACCGGAGTTCACTCTTGAGTGTGTATATATATTCCAGGTCTGACTTCACGGTGAGCTGCTTCTACTGACGATCCTCGGCAGCACCCTGGAGTTTTCTTTTGTTTATTCCCCGTCTACTCCTTTCAGACAGAGGGATTGTATTTTGTATGTTAGTATGCCCGTAGGACTTGTGACACTAGTTCCTGGCACACACGTAGTTGTTATTTTGGATTACGGACTGTATATGTATATATATGGTAGCTTTTTTTGGGTTAGAATTGGCTATTTATTCCTTTCGGTTGAATGTTTTAAGTTCTAAAACTTGTATATCTTAAAAATGTTTAATAAAAGAAGAATGAAACCTTAGAAATAGAGTGTTGGCTTGCCTGACCCCGCTGTTGGGCGCCATCACGACCTGAGTTAGGTTTTTGGGTCGTGACAATTAGCCATAGCCATTTCTTATTCAAGTAAATATTCATTTGTATTTATTATTAGGTCCTGGTGTATCTTTATGATATCATCTCATATGCATATTAATAGTTGGAGAGTTGGATAGTAAAGAAAGTTCAGGATTTGGCACTAAGGACATTGTGATTGAATATTGGTTATTAATTATTGATAGTATCATTATTTGATCGGGTTGCACGCTGCAACAATTCTTGGATATGGATCCATCCATCCGGATTAAGGTGATTACCTATGTTGCTTTTGGGGGACCTGGTAGCGTAGGCACCTAGATTGGTGCTTGGTTTGGGCACTTGGCCAGTGTCAGACATATGGATTTATGTTTTGAGGTATTAAGAATGGATCATGAGCATGCATTTATATAATAGACACATGTGGTAGCGTTGAAATATAAACAAGGACGGGTTCATATCATAATTGTGAAAGGAATTGAGATATTTGACATCGTATAGTATTTCTTTTGCCTGAAAAACGAGTATAAATTCCGAATTTTATTGTGAACTTAGCTTTGTAACTATTTGATAACACCGTGACTTGTTTATTTTTCTATTTATGGTTTCACTTTTTTATTGGAATTTTAATAGGTATCAGTTTACCCCTTGTCATTACTTCTTCGAGGCTACACTTGGAACTTACTGAGCGTCGTAGCTTTGCACTCATACTACACATGACCCAACCGGTTGTTTTGTATATTTGCACCCTGTTTCCCTTTTTGATTCGTCACACACATGAATTTGTGGTTTTATGACTTATAGGGTTGATTGGTTTTGTTCTGGGAGATTTTCAGGTTGATTTAAACCCTTTGGTTCTTGACTTAGAAGCCTAAGTCAGAACCAAACTTTAAATTTTGTGAAAAAGACACTGGAATGGTGTTTTGAGGGGTATGATAGCTTCGTATAATTAATTTTGAATTGTGTGTATGCCCAGAATTGAATTCGGCGGTCCGTAGATTGATTTGTGTTGTTTTATCGAAAATTGGAATTTTAAGGTTAAAAGTTTGACCGTAGGTTGACTTTAGGCTACCGGGTTAGAAATTTTGTTTAGAGATTTGGCATAGGCCCATTATGTTATTTAGAACTTGTCTACGAATTATGGTATCATTTGGAATTGATTTGTTAGGATTCGGGTGCTTAGTTGCAATTCTAGAAGTTTTTGAAGTTTACTTTGAAATTCATGTGTATTGTTAAATGTTATTTTTGTGTTTTGATTGTGCGAGAAAGTTCGTATGATATTTTTATGCTTTTGTGGTTGTTTGGTTTGGAGCCCCGAGGGATCATATGAGTTTCAGACATGATTCAGAAATGTTTGGACTGAAAACTGGATTGTTGGTGTGTTGATGTCTCAGGTGTCACAATAGCTAACACCAACATCCCAATTGCGATCCTAGCAGGGGGTGTTAGGTGTCGCAATTGTGATACCTGTATCGCAATTGCGAAGAGTTGCTTCATTGGCAAGAATTCCTTCGCAGTTGCGAAGGTTCAGAATTGCGAACCTAGTATTGCAATTGTGACATCTACATCAAATCAAAAGGGTTGGGAGTCAGGATTTTATTTCATTTTCTCACATCTTAGAACTGTAGACTCGGTAGGAGGCGATTCGGATAGGAGATTTTCATCTACAAATATTGGGCAAATTTTTTTTATCAATTTCCAACTATATTTCATGATTATATCTCATATTTAGCATCAAATTTATGAAAATCAAAGAAGAAAATTGGAAACTTTTTTCAAGTTTTGAAAATGAAGAATTGGAGTTTGAAAGTGGATTTGGACTCGGATTTGAAAACAAAACACATATATGGACTCGTGGGGTTATGGGTAGTCGGAATCTACCCTTGGACCCAAGTTTTGATCGGGCTAGCCCCGGTTAACCTTTTTTGACTTTTGGGAATTTTGTAAAGATCAAAGCTTTATCTATTGTAATGTTTATTCCCTTGCATTTATTGATGATATTAAGTCACTTATGGTTAGATCATATCCATGTGGACGAAAAATTTAGGGGAAAAGCTATTTTCGAGGGTTGAGTTGGCCTAGATGAGGTAAGTATCTTGTCTAACTTTGTGTGGGGAAACTACCCCTTAGGATTTGGGTTAATTGTGCTACTTGTATTATGTGAAAGTCGTGTATGCAAGGTGACTAGTGGGTACATAGGCTTTATGTGGTATTTGACCGGTTTAGGTTATTTCGACTCTTTCTATGCCTTTAATTGAATTGTCATAACATGTCATATACCTCATTGTTAATCTACTCTTACAAGTGTTAATTTATCCTTGCATGCTTTATTTGACTTTTTTAACACTTGTTCTACCTCTTACTTGTTATTTTCATCTTACATGCTCTAATTGGCGTTATTACCTTCCTTATAGTCTTGTTACCTCTTAAATTGTTAAATCACTTTTACTTGAAGTTGTTAGTTCGTGGAATATCCCCTAGTTGAGTTATTTGTGTTGAAGTTGTAAAAACCGCCATCACATTGAGGTGAAGTTGTTAATTGTTGAGATATCTTTCTTGTTGAGCAATTCACATTCATTTTGTTATTGTTGATATTCTTGTACACGTTGTGGTTGACCCGTGGGCTATTTTTTGTGGAGACATTGGAATTGTTGATTCTTTTTGCAAGTTTTGGCATATGGGCGCTTATTGAATGAGTTGATAAATGTTGTGATATTGTTACACATGCGGTGATATAAGGCTAGGGGTTGATACGCCTGCGGTGAGAAAAGATGGGCTTGATACGCGTGTATCTATTTCATGAAAAATAATTTTCAAAACTAATATAAGGCTCACGCGATTGTATAAGGAAAGATTATGAATGAAATTGTGAAATGTGAAAATAAGGCGGTACCTCGATTGTGATTATTGTTGTGCATTTCATATTGAAAAGGCTTATTGGTTGAACACTTATTGTTTCTTTTATTCTCCCTTGTCCCACCAATTTTATCTGTATTTGATTATTTGTGGTTCTCATTATGTGTTTCCTTCTTGTTGCCTTTTTACTTTGAATTCTGTCATTAGTTTATGTTACTGAACTGCTTTGTTATCATTCAGTTCTCCGCTTTTCATTATTTCCTATCATTATATTTTGTTTTGTTTATCTTATCCTAGTAGGTGTCTTGACCTGGACCCGTCTTAATCTACCGAGGTTAGGCTTGATGTTTACTGGGTATAGCTGTGGTGTACTCACATCTTTTGTGAAGATCCACGTTCGTCTGCCCGTGATGGACGCTAGTGATTGACCGATTAGATGCCTTCTGGAGACTTCAAGGTATACCTGCTCAGCGTCTTTATGCCTCGGAGTCACCTTCTGTTATCTTCTCATTACTATTATTTCCTTTATCATACACTATTGTAATGGAGGTCTTAGAATATTATGTAGAGCTTATGATTCGTTCCATTGCTTTTGGGAATTATGTCGTTAGTTTTCTACTATGGGAATTTATGTGAGTTGATCAGTTTTGTTTTAGTATCTGAATTTTGTTATTTCCATTAAGATATTATTAAATGTTAGTCTTACCTATTTTTATAGACTAGGTACCATCACAATATCCTAAGGTGGAAAATCAGTGTCGTGAGAAGTTAGTATCAGAGCTCTAGGTTCATAGGTGTTACAAGTCATAAGCAAGTTTAGTAGATTCTTGCAGATCAGTACAAAGAAGTTTGTACTTATCTACATAAGGCTACGGAACTGTAGGTAAATGCGACTTCCTTAATTCCTTATCGTGCTAATTGGTTGACTTCGAAATCTGAATCTTTGTCTTTCTATTCTCTCACATATGGGGAGGACACGAACTGCTGGATCTGACGATTAGACACATGTGCCCCCTACTAGAGTCGCAAGAGGCGAGGCGGAGGTGGGGCACGTGGTGTAGCTAGAGCACCTACTCGAGCAGCGACTAAGGAGCCGCCAATAGCTCTGGTTGGGGGACAGGCACCCGAGGCACATGTTGTCACCCCTGCACCTTAAGAGACCCCATCTATGTTTATGATCATGTTCGGCGCTCTGGCTTAGGCGAGATTGGTTCCCCTTGCACGAGCTACATCTCAGGCCCAAGGAGGATTCCGGTAGACCATTTTTCAGAGCACCAACTACATCTTAGCTTGTTGTTCC
This sequence comes from Nicotiana undulata, assembly GCA_005239495.1. Lineage (NCBI taxonomy): Eukaryota > Viridiplantae > Streptophyta > Magnoliopsida > Solanales > Solanaceae > Nicotiana > Nicotiana undulata. Next base: position 126,331 of record ML275242.1, on the reverse strand, counting down.
TGTTTAGCCCGATGTTAGGGAAGTGGCATCCGAGGAGAAGCAACTGAGACTTGACATGTTCAAGAAGTATCATCATCACACTTACAGTGGCCTAGCTAAAGAGGATGCGCATGGTATTCTCGAGAAGTGCCTCCATATTCTCCGCACCATCAGCATTGTGGAGATGAGCGGAGTTGGTTTTACAATGTACGAACTTTCAGGAGCAGTATTTTAGTAGTGGCAGTCTTACGAGGAGCGTAGCCAAATCGATGCAGCTTCACTCACATGGGCTAAGTTTTCAGAGATGTTCTTAATGTAGTTTGTTCCCCAAACCCTTCTAGATGTATGACGCACAAAGTGTGAGCAGTTTCACGGGAGACTATGACAATGTCAAAATATGCTGTCAAATTTAGTGAGTTGTCCCAATGTGTACCTGCCTTGGTTCTACAGTTAAATACGGTCGAAATCAGGGACGACCGATTTTGAGGCTTCTACGACATCCTGAGTCCGGTCTCAACGGTATCGAGGCTAGGTTCGAGGATCAGCTCTGAGGTCAATTCCTCGAGGAGCAGTGCCGAGGTATCGGTATATCTCGAGATGGAATGAAGACTGGTGTCTATCGTAGAGAAGCGCGGGACTCCCAAGAACACATGGCTAAAGCTGACAAGCACCTGCAAGAATAGTACTGATCCGTACCGGACCTTTAAATAGGTGTACCAGCTATTCTCATTTGTAATAAATTCTTATGTACTATGTTGGGATTCCCCCTCATATATAAAGGGGGCCCTTATCATTTTTTGCACATGTAAGGCCCCGAAAAATTTTACTTTGTAATTTAAGGTTTTGTGGTGTCAAGGTAGGTTAATATATTGTATTTTCGAAGTTTTGGGTTGAACAACGCGCTGGGGAGTTGAAATTTTTCAATGCAGCTAGACCAGGCTTTAGCCAGGCTTTAGCCAAGCTTTAGCAAGCCGACACTAGGTCTGTAGCTCGGTCTTCTTCTATATTTATAACCCGACCCAACTTCTTTAAATACACGCAATGGGTAATATTTGAGCAAAAATATGATGATTTAGAGTGAGGGAGGGAGCCCTAGAGTGAGAAAGCGATCTCCATTAAATCATTCTTCAATTCTTACACAAATCGTTGAACATTAACAAGGAAAACACACTAGGTCTTCATCCTTGAGGTAAGATTCTACACCCCAACCCTTAATTTCGAATTTTAACTAAAGATGGGTAATTATCAAGAAAGTTTGTGGGTATTGGAGTTTTTATCTTGCTTGCATGTGTTATCAATGGGTGTACCAACATTATTGAGCTAAAAATGTTTAGGGATGGGCTGGAGGTTGACGAAATCCTCTATAAAAGGACCTTAAAGACTTAATGCACACCTAGTGTTTGATGGACGCTCAAACGAGGTAATACTAAGAATATCTTCCTAATTTATGTTCAATTTTGTTATATCTAAAAATAGAATGGGATTGCTAGGATTTCCAGAACGTTGCAGTAACTTAAGGAAAGCTCAACAAGGTATGTGGGCTACACTTTATCTCTCGGAATTCAATTCCATAATGTTTCTGTAAGTTTAAGTATGATCGGTCAGAATCCCTTATTTTTACATTCTGGGTTATCCCCTATAAACTCATAAACTTGACTATGCGTACGAACCTTATATTGAACGATAAATTTTTAAAGTATGGGTTGCTTATTAAAAATGGTATGGCTTTGAGTTGTACTTAAATGAAAACTGGTATATCAACTAGGTGAGGGAAACTCGATATGCTTAATACTCCTAATTGCTCATATGTGTATTAAATGTATTGATTTATTTTGTCTAATTGATGATAAACTATAAATATGTTTGAAAATGAATTAAATGAACTAGGGAACTAGAGTGTGGATAACGTCTATAATTGTGCTTAGTGATGCCTATGAAATGTGAAAATATATGAAACAGATTACGAAACGAGCCTCGACTCAATTGTTTAAGATAACTTCTATAATGTGGAATTTTCCTAAAAGCTCTTTGAGGTATGTATGGCTGACTCCATTCTTCTTATAATCGAATCATTGGTGTTTGAATACTTGGTATGAGTCCCTTACTTGATCATATGGAATGGATTGCTTAATGTGCTATGTTGAAAGGTTTTTGTTCCCAACCTGTTCTATGTGTTACCATGTCACCATGATACTTGAAAATGTGAATTATGATTCTTCATGCTCCTTTTATTATGTATACAATTCATTATATGTTGGTTCTCGTTAATATGAAGGACGATGCTATTGAACGGTTAAAGAGGGGAATCTGACTCGAATTGTTAAATGTGTCCAAGTGCCAAGGACTCTATGATAAATGATGGAAATGAAATGCGAATTGAGTAGATGAATAAAATTGTTATGTCCCAAAGTTAGATGGCTTAGCCGATCGGGCCAAGATCGGACTCCATGATGTATACATGGTGGTATTTACATCAAAAATATGAATATAAATTATGATGTTGGTTATGTCTCACTATTCCATTTGAGATGGCTTAGCCGATCAGACCGAGATCGGACTCCATGTTGTACTCAAGGTGGTATTTACATCGGAAACATGAATATAAATTATGACGTTGGTTATGTCTCACTTGGGATGGCTTAGCCGGTCAAGCCGAGACCGGACTCCATGTAAAAAGACACGGTGGCATTATACATCGTGGCACTTGTCAGTAAGAGACTATTAACCAAAAGGATGGAAAGACGAAAGAAGAAACTAAGTGACCCCTACTTGTGATTCTCTATTCCTGAGAAGTGTTATGTGATTTCCATGACTGCCTTCGTACCTGTTTAAATGATTCTCTTGAAAGCTTTTGTGACTCCTTAATTGATGTTGTGATGGTGCTTATGTTTCTCATTGAATTCTTGATTTTTCTTATTGCATTATTGATCTTTCTAAGGATATGTGTGTTACTTCCGTAGGTTGACTATCGTTAGGTTTCGCGTGGGTATTTGGATATTAACGATTATGACTTGATTGTTTCTATGGCTTCCTTCTTCTTGTATGGTTATTCTATTTTTAAAGATGATTTTCAACTTACATATTAGTACTATTCGATAGTATTAACGTCCCTTTTTTCCAGGGGCGCTGCATCTTTAATGGATGCAGGTGTTTCCACAGTAGGCGACATCGATCACTGACAGCGGTATGTTCCTTCCAGCTAACTTGGTTATCCCCACTCTATTTCGAGGTCCTGTCATTTGGTTATCGTGTCTTTTCATTTGAGGTATAGCCGGAGCCTTGTTTCCGGCATTTCCATATTTCTCTTCAAATGTATTTAGAGGCTCCATAGACAGGTTGTGGGTAGCGTCGGGTATTGGAATTAAACTAGAAATATTAGTGTCTGGCAAATATGTTATTATCATATCTTTAAAGAAATTGTAATATTTTGGATATTAGGTTGAAACTGCTAATGAAAACAACATGGAAGTTAATGAAATATTTATAAAGTATGATTGATAGAATTTATCTCCTATTTATTCATGAATTAGTTTGGGTAGAATGAAGCCTAACAGGCTTGCTCAGTCGAGTTTACTCGGTTGAGCGTCAGTCGCGCTACTTGGTTTTGGGGCGTGAAAAACTTGGTATCAGAGCCTAAGGTTTAAAATTGTCCTAGGATTTCTCAGAGTCGTGTCTAGTAGAGTGCTTATTATCGGTGTGTTGTCGACCATATCTATAAGTTGGAGGCTATTCGGACATTTAGGAATTTCACCCTTCTTTGATACTCCAAACCGTGCGGTAGAGCTCAAGATAGGGATCTAATTTCTTCGATATATCTTATTCTCCAGATAAGTAATCTTGATACCATAATCCGCGAGTTTGAAGAAGCAAGGAGGGAATGACCCCACCATTGAATCTGAGGGAGATTGCCCAAGAGTTTGTTAGGAGAATGTATCGATCCATGGAGGGATTGGTAGAACTTATTTCTAAGGGGAGTACCCTTGTTCCTATTAATGTCACTGCACCACCAGATCATGTAGTATATCAGTGTGTTACCAACGTACATTAGGGATGTGAAGTTGAGGGGTATCGATTATGTTATTGCCCTATCAACCTAAAGTCACAAAGTAAGTCACTCCTTAGTACATCATTATGAACAACACAAAGATTTTGCTTGTTGTATATGTACATCCATATTTAAGAGTTCTCACAAAACATGGTTTTAACAAGATATTGAATCACAAAACATTGCGTGCACCTACTCTTTAAACGAGACGCATTATTCGTGAATCCACTCTATCACAAATTCTCTTATTTACATCCTCTAGTGGAATTAAATTCTATAAATTTGTCTTGAATGGAGTTATAACTTTAGGACTAATACCTCCCACTTGCCTTCCTAAATTCTCAATAAGGGATTGTACCCGATGAATTTCTTACATAATCTTTTTTATTTAAATGGACAACATCTGCTCGCTTGTGCCTATACATGCACCGTCATAAAGTTTACCTATGTGGTGTCAAGTTCCACGTAAAGCATCCCAATTTTGCGATCCTTCTCGAGTCACACTTTTTCTCACTAGTGTATATGGCTTCTATGGTTTGAATAGTCACTCTACTCTCTTGCGAATATTATCATGAAACATTATCACTGTCTAGTAACATAAGGGCATACCTTAACATATATTGTATGAGTGCATGTCAATCGAAATGGTCACCGTGTGCATAAAGTGTCTCTGAAAATTAAGATCCTCACATCTCCGTCATAGGACGATCTTGTGTCGCCATTTTAGTATAACTTTCGTGTCCACTTGGGACATCCCTTAGCAAGTAGATCACTTTGTTCCAAGTATTGTGGTCGCCCGTGACGTGGTCTTGTATTGCAAATGGGATTTAATATAGCAGAGGCATGTACAGCTCATAACAAATGTTTATTTTCTCTTTAAACCTCCACAACATGTGTTAATTGTGTTCCTTAGTTAGTGAATTCATTTTTCCAGTTTCCCAACACTTGTTTGATAACCATGAGAGAACGTGTCCTTCTACGTGTCACTATAATACTTTCTAACCCATAAGAACCCTTAACAGGCTCTCCATCAAGACCAAACACACCTTTGGGGGTAATCATAGCACAACGCCTACTTCTCATTTTTTTCTGTCTTTTATTAGCACCTGGGTACTTCCCAAGTTCGAATCCATGGAGAACTCATTATGGACATCTGCAAACCTTCCATGATTATTTTATATTGTCTTATTGAGTTCTGTTTCCTTTACACACTCGACTTGTAGAATTGTGGACTATGTCCTTGTCATGTTCGGGGAGTTTTTCTATACATGGCATTCCACCTCCCTAGGTGGATAGGAGTTTTATTTGTCTTTCTACCCGGAGCATCATGTTAACCATTAGAACCCCTCCAACCAATACATGATTTCGCCCCAATACTAAGATGTCCTAGCTATGTGGTTTCACTTGTGGAAGGTTGAGATTAAATGCTTTTATATTTTTGCACATATCATGAGCATATTGATTTGGAAGACAAATTTTTGTATCTTTAGTTATCTCTTTTAGGATCAATTATCGGGAAGGGTTAAGCAGTTTGAATTATTATAATCTCATAAGCGTTTAGCTTCTTTTTTTTCATCCTCATGGGCTTGTGGCATATATTCCTTGTTCCAGTTAATGTTAGGAGTGTAATTCAACTTCATGTATTTCTTCTTGAAATCACTATTACATCCATGTTGCAAGAATCTTCCCATTTTGAGCTAAAACTGATTTTCCTGACACTCAATGAGGCAACAAGTGTAATATACTTGACCACTTTTCCTTAGAGCTTACCATTGTCGGGCAAGGAATATATGGAAAGGAACAATTGTTACTATCTCTTGCATAACTCGTCGCCTCCCAAGGATAACTGATGCTAGAGTTTTCATCCTCCCGATCATGCCTCCCACGTATCTTATGTCTAGAAAGACCCACTTCTTTTAGATCTCAAGATCACGTACATGGTTCCCAACTTGTCAATGTGTGTTAGTTACCTCTATGCTTCATTTGTCTAATAGTTGATGTCATCACAATGATTAACCATCTCAGCATTGTTAGTAGTAATCCTCGTGTCTCTTAGCATATAACCTCATGAAATACTCTTCTCATCACATCAAGGGATTCATGAATAATTCCAGCCCAGTCTTGAACTCCGTTGCTCCTCTTTGTATTAAATATATTGGGGATTGAAGGTTCAAACATGTCAAAGAGGAAGTATCACCCTGTGATCATATATATTCGATAAGTAATTTTATGGTCAGTTTATGATAGCACATATTTGAGTAATTGTTGAAGGTCATCAAAGGTTTAGTGTGAGTGTTTGCATAAAGATTTATAGTTTAGGAGGGTGAACGAGTTATTCTCAAATATTTTCTCCCTGAAGATGTTATGTGAATTGATAATGAAGGTGAAATAAGTGTAGTTTACATTAGGCTGCACTATAAGTACAAAGTCTTCCCATCGTTGTTCCCTATGTACCTTGTGTTTTCATGTGCCTATGTCAAGGAAGGTAGTTGGACATACATTGTGTATAATTCTCGTGGAAACTACTGAAGGTTAAGTGAATGGATGGTTGGCCTATGATGGGTATCTATTTGTCATCCTTGTTAGGTAAGTTTGGGAGTTGAGATTGTTTCTGTGAATGTGTTATGGTGAAGTTTTTAATCCAAGAGGTCACCTTAAAGGCCGAAAGTTTCGTGGAAAGAAAATATTTTCTCTTGATTGTATAACAATTGGTTTTGATTTGAAAGGTACCTCCTAGGTGTTATGATTTAAAAATGTGCAGTCCATGTCCAGGTATCATTCTGATAATAGTGCTTGTAATACTGAGATTAGTGTTATTGATATATACATTGTTGTCCTTTGTCTATTTGTGGATGTGTTGTTAAGGTGGTTTTGGTGGTTCTCTGGCAAGTGGATAGGCCTAGTTACAAAGGACACTCTGCCAAAAATTTTGGAAAATTTGAGAGTTAGTAAAAATGTGGGAAATTTAGTTGTGCGAAAGAAGAGATAAGTTATGTTATGTGTTAGTAGGCAGAACTTACTTCTCATTTGAGGACGAATGATCCTAAGCGGGGGAGAATGTAAGGCCCAGAAAAACTTCACTATGTAATTTAAGGTTTTGTGGTGTCAAGGTAGGTTAATACATTGTATTTTCGGAGGTTTGGGTTGAACAATGCGCCGGGGAGTTGAAATTTTTCGTCGCAGCTAGACCAGGCTTTAGCCAAGTGACACCAGATCTGTAGCTCAGTCCGGAATCTTGGACTATCCATTCTTCTATCTTTATTACCCGACCCAACTTCGCTAAATACACGCAATGGGTCATTTTTGAGCAAAAATATGATGCTTTAGAGTGAGAGAGGGAGCCCTAGAGTGAGAAAGTGATATCCGTTAAATCATTCTTCAATTCTTACACAAATGTTTGAAGATTAAAAAGGAAAAAACACTAAGTCTTCATCCTTGAGGTATGATTCTACACCCTAACCCTTAATTTCGAATTTTAGCTAAAGATGGGTAATTATCAAGAAAGTTTGTGGGTATTGGAGTTGTTATCTTGCTTGCATGTGTTATCAACGGGTGTAAAAACATTATTGAGCTAAAAATATTTAGGGATGGGTTGAAGGTTGATGAAATCCTCTATAAAAGGACCTTAAAGACTTAATGCATACCTAGTGTCTGATGGAACGCTCAAATGAGCTAAGACTATGAATATCTTCCTAATTTATGTTAAATTTTGTTATATCTCAAAATAGATTGGGATTGCTAGGATTTCCGGAACGTTGTAGTAACTTAAGGAAAGCTCAACCAGGTATGTGGGCTAAACTTTATCTCTTGGAATTGAATTCCATAATGTTATCGTAAGTTTAAGTATGATCGGTCCAAATCCCTTATTCCTACATTCCGGATTATCCCCTATAAACTCAGAAAGTTGACTATGTCAAACGAACGTTATATTGAACGATAAATGTTTAAAGTATGGGTTGCTTATTAAAACTGGTATGGCTTTGAGTTTACTTTAAATGAAAACTGGTATACCAACTAGGTGAGGGAAACTCGATATGCTTAATACTCCTAATGGCTCGTATGTGTATTAAATGTCTTGATTGATTGTGCATGTTTGATGATGAACTATAAAGATGTTTGAAAATGAATAAAATGAACTAGGGAAATAGAGTGTGGATAACGTCTATAATTGTTCCTAGTGATGCCTATGAAATGAGAAAATATATGAAACAGATTATGAAACGAGCCTCGACTCAACTGTTTAAGATAACTTCTAGAAAGTTCAATTTGCCTAAAAGCTCTTTGAGGTATGTATTGATGACTCCATTCTTCTTAGAATCGAATCATTGGTGTTTGAATACTTGGTATGAGTCCCTTACTTGATCACATGGAATTGATTGCTTAATGTGCTATGTTGAAAGGTTTCTATTCCCAAATTGTTCTATGTGTTACCATGTCACCATGCTACTTGAAAATGTGAATTATGATTCTTCATGCTCCTATTATTATGTATACAATTCATTATATGTTTGTTCTCGTTAATATGAAGGACGATGCTATTGAACGGTTAAAGAGGGGAATATGACTCAAATTGTTAAATGTGTCCAAGTTCCAAGGACTGTGTGATAAATGATGGAAATGAAATGCGAATTGAGTAAATGAATAAAATGGTTATGTCCCAAAGTGAGATAGCTTAGCCGATCGGGCCGAGATCGGACTCCATGATGTCACGACCCAAATCCTATGAGTCATGATGGCGCCGGACACACTGTCAGGCAAGCCAACCCCTAAATTAGTTTAAATACCTTCCTGCTTAACATTTTCTAAATCATGCCTTTTTCTGCATCTCTTAACCAAATAATTAAAAATTCTCGTAAAGTAAATACGACAGGAAATCAACTTAATATAGTGAAGAAATACCAACACATCCCCAGAACCCGGTGACACAAGCGCATGAGCAATTTCTAAGGATTTATACAATTATACAACTCTTGTCCGAGAATTAAATTGGACAAAGGAAATAGAGGTAAAAATGTGAAGACATAGAAGTGAGACCCTACCAGCTGCGGAACGCCTCCGTATGAATGCAACCTGAGTAAGTCTCCAAATCAATCACTGTACTATGAGGGTACCTGTGCAACAAAAATGCACAGAAAGTGTAGCATGAGTACATAAACATATATGTACCCAGTGAGTATCCCGTCTAATCTCGAAGAAGTAGTGATGAGAGGTCGACTCGACACTCACTAAGGTCCAACAATAGTAATATGACAACATATAATGAAAGCGGTAGGCATGTCATGGCAGATAAGCAACAATGTGAGTATAAGGCACTGAAATCCGAGTAATTTCTGAAAATAAGTAAGTAACAATTTCCCCCCCCCCCCCCCTTTTCCTCAAATAACAAAGTAAATAACGGTTCCCACCTTCTTTACCTCGATTGCTGCCAAGTCAATAACTACAAAACGTAACTAATAGCCATACATACATAGGAATAAGACAACCGGATGGAGTCGTAAGAAAATAACTGAATGGACGTAAAGCTCCCCTCGATCGCGAATCATACCTGCGACTCGAGTGTTGACTCAATTATATACAAATACCTTTCAATCTGTCGTGGCATACGACCCGATCCCATAAGAGTATCTTTAAATCCTTCGTGGCGTACGGACTGATCCCAAAAGAGTATCATTAAATCCGCCGTGGCATACGGCCCGATCCCATAAGAGTATCTTTAAATCCACCGTGGCGTACGACCCGATCCCATAAGAGTATCTTTAAATCTGCCATGGCGTACGACCTGATCCCATAAGAGTATCTTTATATCCGTCGTGGCGTATGACCTGATCCCATAAAAGTATCTTTAAATCCGTCGTGGCGTACGACCCGATCTCATAAGAGTATCTTTAAATCCGCAATGGCGTACGCCTGATCCCATAAGAGTATCTTTATATCCGCCGTGGCGTACGACCCGATCCCGTAAGAGTATCTTTATATCCGCCGTGGCATACATCCCGATCCCATAAGAATAGGGAAAATCACACATCGCTCGTGAAAAGTAAATTGTGAAGCGGTCACATACACACAATATTCATTTCTTTTCATATTACTTTCCCAAAACAATTTCTTTCACTATTACTTCCCATAACCATTCCTTTCATATTATTTTCAGTAAAACAATTTCTTTCATATTATTTTCCGTAAAACAATTCCTTCCATATTATTTAAATTCCATAAATGTCATAGAAACAAAACTACATATAATAAGGGCTCATCGCATATAATTCCTCACGAGAAGAACACAGAGCATGATGTGGGGCCTAACTACCCGGACATAACAATAATAGCCGCTACGTACGGACTCTCGTCACTTGGTGCGTATGTATCCCCCACAAACAATTACATACAACATATAGAACACCTATGGGGAAAATTCCCTCTTACAAGGTTATAAAGGAGACTCGCCTCGCTTCGACGATTCATCACCGGCTTCCAAGCCTCTATGACGACTTCAATGGATGCGCAACGCCCCCAAACTATCCAAATAACGATAATTCAATGAAAATATACTCAAATATTTGCTAAAAATTCAGATTATATCATTTCCCAACTCCGCTTGACCAAAATGCCCTCGGGCCCACGTGCCCGGATTCCGAAATTTCTTGAAGATAATCTCTATCCGAGGCTTTACTAGTTCAATCACAAAATTTACTCCAATATTCATGCTCAATTCGTGGCTAAAATCAAATTTTATCAATTCTAGGTTTCCTTGCAATTTCCCGACATTTTTCTCAATTTCTCATATCAAATCTATGTAGTAATCTTGTATTAAATCTTAGAAATGAGTAGAAGAAACTTACCTCTGAAGTCTGATTAAATCCCCCCTTGAAATGCCCTCCAAATTCGTCAATAGCTTATGAAAATGAATGAAAAAATGCCAAAAATCTCGTTTTTAAACAACACCGCCCAGATCTTTCCTCTCCGCGATCGCGGAATTTCCTTCGCGATCGCGGAAGCCAATGAACAGCTGCCCCGAATCATTCTCCGCGATCGCATCCTGAGTCTCATGATCACATATCCCAGCCCCAGCCTTCTTCGCGATCGCACTTCTTCCCGCAATCGCGTAGGCCAATCCAGCAGCCTCCAAATTTTTCCTTCTTCGCGATCGCACCCAAGGGGCCGTTATCGCATAAGCCAAAACCCAGACCCCTCATGTTCTTCTCCGCGATCGCACAGCAAAGGCTGCGATCGCATAGAGTACCAGCAGCACCAGAAACCAGCAACATCAATTCACTCTGAAATGACCCGAAACACACCCGAGGCCCTCGGAACCCCGTCCAAACACACGACTCAGTCCCATAACATCCCACGAACTTGTTTGAAGCTTCAAATCACCTTAAACAACGCCAAAATTATGAATCGCATAAAAATTCAACTTTATGAACTTTGAAATTTCCAACTTTCACATCCGATGCCGAAACCTATCAAACCATGTCCGATTGACCTAAACTTTTGCACACAATTCATATTCGACATTACAGAGCTGCTCCAACTTTCGGAATCGCATTCCGACTCCGATAACAAAATCTCCACTTCCGGTCGAATTCTTCAAAACCTTCAAATTCTAACTTTAGCCAAATAACCTCAAATTGACTTCCAGATATCCGAATTTACTTCCGATCGTGCCCCCAACTCCAGAATCACCATACGAAGCTATTCCCAGACTGGGAATCCCAACAGACATCAAATAATTGAAATGCACTTTAAGCCAAATTTAGGAAATTCCTTCAAAAATGTTGATTTCTACAATATATGCCAAAACACTCCCGGGTTATCCAAATCCCGATCCGGACATACACCCAAGTCGAAAATCATCATACGAACCTGCTGGAACCTTCGTATCCTGATTCTGAGGCTGTTTGTTGAAAATTCCAGTCTTACTCAATTTCTTCAACTTAAAGCTTCTGAAATGAGAATTTTCATTTCAATTTAACTCTGAACCTCCTGAATTTCAACTCTGACCATTAACACAAGTCACAATACCCGAAATTAAGTTGTTCATGACTCCCAACTGCTGAACGACGCACTGGCTCTCAAAACGACCGGTCGGGTCGTTAGACATGGTGGTATTTACATCGAAAATATGTATATAAATTATGATGTTGGTTATGTCTCACTGTTCCAAGTGAGATGGCTTAGCCGATCAGGCCGAAATCGGACTCCATGTTGTACTCACAGTGGTATTTTCATCAGAAACATGAATATACATTATGACGCTGGTTATGTCTCACTTGGGACGGCTTAGCCGGTCAGGCCGAGACCGGACTCCGTGTTAAAAGACACGGTGGCATTATACATCGTGGCACTTGGCAGAATAAGAATATTAACCAAAAGGGTGGAAAGACGAAATAAGAAACTATGTGACCTCTACTTGCGATTCTCTATTCCTGAGAAGTGCTATGTGCTTTCCATGACTGCTTTCTTACCTGTTTAAATGAGTCTCATGAAAGCTTGTGTAACTTTTTAATTGATGTTGTGATGGTGCTTATGTTTCTCATTGAATTCTTGAATTGCATTATTGATCTTTCTAAGAAGATGTGTGTTACTTCCGTAGATTGACTATCGTTAGGTTTCGCGTGGGTATTTGGATATCAATGATTATGACTTGATTGTTTCTAGGGCTTCCTTCTTCTTGTATGATTATTCTATTTTGAATGATGTTTTTCATCTTACATACTAGTACTATTCGACAGTACTAACGTCCCTTTTGTCGGGGGCGCTGCATCTTTAATGGATGCAGGTGTTTCCACAGTAGGCGGCAGCGATCAGCGACAGCGGTATGTTCCTTCCAGCTAACGTTGTGATCTCCACTCTATTTCAGGGTCCCGTCATTTGGTTATCATGTCTTTTTTATTTGAGGAATAGCCGGAGCCTTGTTGTCGACATTTCCATATTTCTCTTCAGTTGTATTTAGAGGCTCCGTAGACAGGTTGTGGGTGGCGTCGGGTATTGGAATTAAACTAGAAATATTAGTGTTTGGCAAATATGTTTTTTATCATATCTAGAAAAAAAATTGTAATATTCTTGATATTATGGTTGAAACTGCTAATGAAAACAAAATGGAAGTTAATGAAATATATATAAAGTATGGTTGATAGAATTTATCTCCTATTTATTCATGAATTAGTTTGGGTAGCATGAAGCCTAACAGGCTTGCTCAGTCGAGTTTACTCGGTTGAGCACCGGTCGTGCTTCTTGGTTAGGGGCATGACAAACTTGGTATCAGAGCCTAAGGTTTTAAAGTGTGCAAGGATGTCTCGGAGTCGTGTCTAGTAGAACCACATAATCAAATTTAATCGTAATTACCATTTTCAAGGTGAACAGTTTGGCGCCCACCGTGGGGCTAAAAATAATAGTGATTGATTTAGTGCTGGTCCAATGGAAAACACAAGTTATTCTTCACATTTATTTTGTCCAAGAATTTTGGATTTCAGGTCAAAATGCCTAACTCAGTGAATGCACACGAAAAAATCGGCTTTGAGGACCATGGAGAGAATAGTGTAGTTGTTTTATGTGCTGGTGTACCATTGCAAAACCCTGAGAGCACATTAGAGCTAACCCCCGTGGATGTGAACTTGTGCGACCCTCAACATGACGATATCAACTCCCATATTGACATGAGCGCACACCGAGAAGGTCAACATGAAGCACGTGGGACCCTCGCTCAAAGGGAAAGAGGAGTCAGCCTCCACATGATTTTTGACTCTAGGCATAACAATTAGCAATTACTCAGCTGCAAAACCATTAAAAGATTTCGAGCGCAATGGCATCAGGAACGGCCCCTCGAGCCCGGTAGATACCAGGGAGGTCGGACAATAACGGGTCAGCAGCCTATTCCGTTGTTATGAAAATGCTCAAGGGCCTCACAGAGAGGATCAAGTCAAGGTTTCCAGAGAGAGAATCGAGGCCATGTAAGGAAAGATATCGACCTTACATCGAGAATTGAAAAAACACCATAAGAAGCAACACGCCCTGAATCGATCGAAGGCCAGATCGAGGTCAGGATCCTCAAGGACTACTGAACAAAGCTAGGTTCAGAAGTGCATAGAGCCAGCGGAATTATTCCCATCATCCAAATGCAACTTCAGCATTGGCGTTTCAGACATCGTGTCGGCCATGGGTGAAATCAAAGACACTAGGTGGCTAAAGCCCATACTATCAGACCCTTCGCAAAGGAACCCTAACCTAGTGTGCGAGTTTCACAGCACACACGGTATTAGGATCGAAGATTACAGGCAACTCCGAGAGAAAGCAACCTGACTAGTTGGCAAAGGGTACCTCCAAGAATTCATCAGCATTTATATGATCATCGAAGGGACTGACGTTCCTCGAGGACCCATGATCAAGCGGACAAAAATATCCGCTGCAACAACAGGGTAAGTCCGGGGCTGCATGTCCGAAGCACCCTTGCGTTCAATGAAGAGGATTTTGAGACCTTGTCCCAGCAATATAACGATGTGCTGGTAATTCTTTCCTTTTGAATAACATTCAAATTAAACGTGTTCTCATGGATTCAGGTAGTTCGGCCAACGTGATCAGGTCGGGGGTGGTGGAGCAGCTCGACTGCTCAATCAAATTGTACCTACATCACGAATCCTCAATGGGTTCAATATGGCCGGCGAAGTAACGAAGGGGGAGATCATCCTCCCGGTCAACATGTCTGGTACGGTTCAAAATACCAAATTCCATGTCATTGAAGGTTACATGAGGTACAATGCATTTCTTGGGAGGCCATGGATACACAACATGAGGGGAGTGCAATCAACCCTTCATCAAATGATGAAATTTCCAACAAAAGACGATATAAAAATAGTATACGGGGAGCAGCGTGCGGCAATGGAGATGTTCGCGGTTCACAGCAAGGCACCAACATCAACGCCCTCCACCTCGGAGGAGCCTGAGGGAAAACAGATCCCCGAAGAAGACGAGGAAGACTTCCTAGCCACCGAACCTTCATTACCCCCAAAGAATCGGATGCAACTAAATCAACGATTGAAGAACTGGATCAGGTTGTTCTGGTCAAACATCTCTCATATCAAAAGACATGACAAGGATCCCACCAGAAATAATCACCCATTGCCTGAGCGTCGATCCTAGGTTAAAACTGGTAAAGCAATAAAGATGACCTCAGTCCTAGATAAAACATGCATTCATCAAGGACGAGGTAACAAAGCTCCTCAAAATAGCGTCTATTAGGGAGGTAAAATACCCCGATTGGTTGGCCAATGTGGTGGTAGTCCCCAAAAAGGGGAATAAGCTAAGAATGTGTGTAGATTATAAATAATTAAATAGAGCATGCCCCAAAGATTCATTCCCGTTACCTAACATCGATCGCATGATTAATACCACGGCCGGCC
Organism: Nicotiana undulata; assembly: GCA_005239495.1. Lineage (NCBI taxonomy): Eukaryota > Viridiplantae > Streptophyta > Magnoliopsida > Solanales > Solanaceae > Nicotiana > Nicotiana undulata. Next base: position 110,911 of record ML275242.1, on the reverse strand, counting down.
ACGAGATCCTCACCTTTCTCGACGTCTACTCAGGGTATAATCAAATTCAGATGAACCCCGAGGATACGAAAAAGACTTCGTTACAAAGTATGGTACGTAGTGCTACAACGTGATGCCCTTCATACTACAAAACGCGGGAGCCACGTACCAGCGACTAGTTAATAAAATGTTTGAGCATCAAATAGGCAATTCCCTGCGTGCAGAGGACCATTTGACTCATTTGCAGGAGACATTCGACATTCTCATAAGCTACAACATGAAACTCAACCCCGAGAAGTGTGCCTTCGGGGTGGGTTCAGGCAAATTTTAGGCTTCATGGCGTCAAATAGGCGGATTGAGATCAACCCCGGAAAAATCAAAGCCATCGGGGAGATCACGGTGGTAAATAACATGAAGGTCGTGCACCGGCTGACCGGACGAATAGCAGCCTTGGGCCAATTCATATCGAGGTCGTCAAATAAGAGCCACCATTTCTTCTCCTTGCTCAAAAAGAAAAATATTTTCGAATAGACTCCGGAATGCCAAAATTCCTTAGAGGAGTTGAAGCGATATCTATCAAGCCCACCTTTACTCCACACCCTAAAGTAGGATGAAACATTGTACCTATACATGTCCGTGTCTGAGGTAGCAGTAAGTGGTGTGCTGGCTCGAGAAGAACAAGGTACGCAATTCCGTGTTTACTATGTGAGTCGGACCTTGGGCGATGTTGAAACCAGGTACCCTCTTCTATAGAAACTAGCTCTTTCATTAATTAGTGCATCTCGAAAGTTAAAGCCTTATTTTCAATGCCATCGTATTTATGTTTTAACGTCGTACCCCCATTTGAAGCATCTTGCATAAGCCCGATTTATCAAGCCGACTGGCCTAATGGGCCATCGAACTTTGGGGGGGGGGGGGTATGACATCGAGTATCAGCCCCGAATGGCTATTAAATCCAAATTTTTTGCGGATTTCGTGGTTGACTTTACGCCTTCTCTAGTGCCCGAAGTAGAGAAAGAACTTCTGCTAAAATCGTGCACATCTTCGGGGGTATGGACCCTGTTCACCGACGGTGCCTCGAATGTGAAAGGGTTCGAGCTCGGCATAGTTCTAAAGCCCCATATGTGCGGCATGATTAGACAATATATAAAGACTACAAAATTGACTAACAACGAAGCTGAGTATGAGGCCATGATTGCATGTCTGAAATTTGCCAAAGAACTAGAAGCCGAAATCATCAAAGCAAAGTTGATTCGCTTCTGATAGTAAATCAGGTAAATGGAAGCTTCGAGGTTCGAGAAGAAAGGATGCATAGGTATATAGACAAAGTTCAAGTCATGTTGCATCGCTTCAAAGAATGGACTCTGGCCCATATACCTCGAGAACAAAATAGCTATCTCGATGTCGTCGCAAATCTGAGATCGTCCATCAAAGAAGATGACATACTACCCGGGGCCGTTGTCCAGCTATCCAAATCAGTGATCGAGGAAAGCCATGCCGAAATCAACTCCACTAGCTTGACATGGGATTAAAGAAATAAATACATCGACTTTCTGTCTGCTTCTTCTTCGACATGGGCGCAGTAGGCCGGCTGATTGTGGATCTCCACCGGGATAGGATCAATAAAATTCTTGTATGGATGCTGAATCATAGATGACAAGGTAGACAATGCATTAGCGAACTCATTCTGGATTCTGGGGACATGCCAGAATTCTATCATTGTGAACCTCTTTCTCAACTCTTGTACGTGATGCAGATACGGCAGTATCTTGGAATTCTTGGTTGCCCATTCTCCTGGTACCTGATGTACCAATAAGTCTGAGTCACCGATCACTAACAACTCCTGGATGTTCATGTTGATGGCCATGTTGAGCCCTAAGATGCAAGTCTCATATTCAGCCATATTGTTGGTGCAGGGAAATCTGAGTTTCGCGGATACCGGATAGCGTTGGCCGGTTTCTGATATTAGGACTGCTCCAATACTGACTCCTTTGAAATTTGCGGCTCCGTAAAAAAAACATCCTCCAACTGTCGTAGGATTCTGCAATGTCCTCTCCTACGAACGACACCTCTTCATCGGGAAAATACGTTTTCAGGGGTTCGTATTCTCCGTCCATAGGATTTTCAGCAAGATGGTCCGCTAATGCCTATCCTTTGACAGCCTTTTGAGTTATATAAATAATGTCAAACTCGCTCAACAGGATTTTCCACTTGGCTAGCTTGCCAGTGGGCATAGGCTTCTGGAAGAGGTACTTTAGTGGATCCATCCTGGATATGAGGTATGTTGTATATGCACAGAAGTAGTGCCTCAGTTTCTGAGCGACCCAAGTCAAAGCACAGCAAGTGCGTTCCAACAGAGAATAACGGGACTCATGCGGAGTGAACTTCTTGTTGAGGTAGTAGATTGCTTGTTCTTTTCTTCCTGTTTTGTCATGTTGCCCAAGAACGCAACTGAAAGCTCCATCTAACACAACAAGGTATATTAACAGACGTCTACCTTGCTCAGGGGTACCAAGACTGGCGGCGTTGACAAATACTCCTTGATTCTATCAGAAGCTTTTTGACAATCCTCGGTCTACTTGGTTGCAGCATCCTTTTTTAGCATTTTGAAGATCGGTTCACAAATGACTGTGGATTGTGCTATGAATCGGCTGATGTAATTAAGTCTCCCCAGGAAAATCATAACATCTGTCTTGTTCTTTGGCGGTGGCAATTCCTGGATGGCTTTGACTTTGGATGGATCCAATTCTATTCCCCGGCGGCTTACAATGAACCCCAGTAGCTTTCCAGCAGGAACCCCGAATGCACACTTCGTAGGGTTCAGCTTCAAATTGTCTTCCTCAATTTGTTGAAGAACTTTCTCAAGTCCTCCATGTGTTCAGCGGCTTTCTTTGATTTGATAATGACGTCGTCCACATATACCTAGATCTCTTTGTGAATAATGTCATGGAATATAGTAGTCATAGCCCTCATGTAGGTGGCCCCTGCATTCTTCAGACCGAATGGCATCATCTTCTAGCAGTACACTCCGCATGGCGTAATGAACGCCGTTTTCTCAGCATCTTCCTCATCCATCCAAATCTGATGATAACCAGCGAAGCAATCTACGAATGACTATAACTCATGTTTGGCGCAGTTGTCGATCAGGATGTGTATGTTTGGCAAAGGGAAGTCATCTTTCGGACTGGCCCGGTTGAGATCCCGGTAGTCGACATAGACTCGGACCTTCCCGTCTTTCTTTGGCACAGGCACAATGTTGGTTAAACATTTCGGGTATTCCACTACCCTGAGAACTTTGGCGTTGATCTGCTTGGTGACCTCTTCTTTGACTTTCAAACTCATGTCAGGTTTGAACCTTCTGAGCTTTTGCTTTACCGACGGACATGTTGGATTGGTTGGCAGCTTGTGAGCCACAATAGATGTGTTGAGGCAGGTCATGTCATCATACGACCAGGCAAATATGTCCTCATACTCCTTCAAAAACTCTGTATATTCTTCCTTTTCCGATGGCGACAAATGAATGCTGATGCGCGTTTCTTTGATGTTCTCTGAATTCCGCAGATTTATAACTTCAGTCTCGTCCAGGTTGGACTTAGATCTGTTCTCAAAGTTCTCAATTTCCTTGACAATCTCCTAAGGTATATCATCTTCCTCTGAATCAATGTCCGTTTGTTGCGTTGTCTCATTGCACGTCACAGTCATTGGTTCATCAAGATAAATAATAGTAATGATGTATAGATAAAGTAATGGGAGAAAACAATAGCAAGTAAATATAAGAAAATCGGAAATGCTTTGATAAAAATGAATAATTGTTTTGAACATTGGAGCTCTTATTGCAGTAATTGAAAATGCGGAAAGGAAAGAAATTCATTTAGTAAATAAACGGTAAGTAATGCTTGTTTTTTAGCCTGGCTACCCCGAGGTTCGGCGGGCTTTGGTTGTCCTGACGGACCAATTATTGAGATATGATCCTTTTCTCACTGCATGTACGGAAGGGCCTTCCTCCCCCTCCTCCTCGAGAACAACGCAGCAATCTATGTCCCCGTCGTCTAGAAACAAGTTCCTCATTGCCACCAGCGCTTCTTCTTCATCGGACCCATAGATGATGTCAGCCTGCTGGAAAGTCTGTTCCAAATGAGGTATTGGCTGCTCCAGAGGGTAATAGTGACCACGCCATAGGGGCGGCCAGTTTTTTAATTCTTCCCACGTATACTCATACCCCAGACCGAAAGTGGTACCATGTTTCCTGGGCTTAATGGGTTTGGGGATCCCATGAAGGTCCTTGCCGAGTCCCTTGCCAGGCTCATAACCTCGCTGATTCATCATACTTGTAATCCTGCTATCCCACCATTTGTCCTTGTCGATAGCGTTGACCCGCTCGATATGGTGGTAGGTTCCTCCACCGAGCTTCGTTCTTCCATCGATAAGAGGAATAGTCTGACGACTATAGATAGGGTTGCTACCGTCGCCGTGAATGATTACCTCCTGATGGTTCCACTCAAACTTTACTGCCTGATGCAGTTTTGATGCCACAGCCCCAGCAGCATGGATCCACGGTCGTCCCAACAGCAGATTGTAAGACGCTGGGACGTCTATCACCTTAAAGTCTACCTCGAACCAAGTTGGCCCCATCTGCAAGCATAGACTGATCTCCCCAATGGTAGATCTTTGAGAAGCGTCGAAGGCTTTCACGTTGATCGCTCCATATTTTATCTCATGTAGTACCGTACCCAACTTCTTGAGTGTTATCAACGGACATATGTTAAGACTGGATCCTCCGTCGATAAGAATCCTGGTTATGAAATAATCTTCGCATTGCACGGTGATGTGCGAGCCTTGTTGTGTCCTAATCCCTCAGGTGGCAACTAATCTTCGTGAAAAGTGATTTTGTTGCTTTCCAGCACCTGGCCCACCATATTGGTCATTTCCCCACTGGTGATGTTGTTTGGCACATATGCTTCACTTAACACTTTCAACAAAGCATTCCTGTGTGTCTACAAATTCTGTAGCAGAGAGAGAATGGATATCTGTGCTGGTGTCTTGTTCAGTTGGTCGATGACCGAATATTCTTTAACTTGTATTTTCCTCCAAAGATCATCTGAACCTGTCTCAATGAGGGGAGGCCGGTTGGAGGCCTGCCTGCTTGACTCGGCCAGATGCTCGGGGGTATAGACTCTGCCATTCCTTGTCATACCCCGTGCCGCGATGGCTTCCTCAGGCCTGATTTTGCTTTTCCTTCTTGCCTCGGCTGTATAATCCCAAGGGATAGCATTTGAATAGAAAGGTGGCGTGGTTGACATCACAATCGGAACTGGTGCGATTATCCTTACTTCAAACGGAACATGGGCTTTGGGCGGCAAGACTGCAACCTCGAATGGTGCGGGTGCATTTGCCGGAGACACGAAATCAACCTTCATTGGTACTGATGTCATCGCCTTTGCAGGCGGTGCTGCTTCAAATTCAAGTGGGATAGACATATTCACCTCAGAATTCTCGGATGGTTGAATCTGGACTATGATTGGGTTGAGAGTAACTACGGGTTTTTTCGGGTCATCGCCTTCTGCGATCAACCCGATTGACCCCTCAGGATTCCAATCGTCCTCTATCTCAATCATATGGATTCCTCCGCCCTTATGGTCTGGTAAAGGATTGTTTTGGATGTTCGGAGTGGATTCCTTAGCCACATTAATCTTGTTATCAATAAGGGCATGTATCTTATCCTTCAAGGAGTGGCATTCATCGATGGTGTGTTCTTTTATGCCGGAATAGTGTGCACATGATTTGTTTGGGTTAACCCATTGAGAAGGATTCTTAGGGGTGATAGCAGAGATATGTGTGACATAACCAGCAGCTTTGAGTTTTTCATATAGTTGATAAATGGGCTCGGCTATGGCGGTGTATTGTTTTGGGGGGCGACGATCAAAGTTGGGGCGAGGCCTGGGGAAGTTTTGACGGGTAGGGGGTGATTGATAATGAGATGGCTGGGAGTTATAGGTGTTGTAGACGGGAGCGGGTTGTGAGTATTTGGGTGAGGTGGATTGATATGTGGGTGGTGGATCTTGGTATGAAGGTGAGGGTGCTTGGTAGTTAAGGGTGGGCTGATATGTGAGTGGAGGTGTTGGATAGACTTGGTATCTGGGTGGGGATTTGGCTTGTTGTGCAACCATTATGGCTCCCACATATCTCTTCTTGGACACACCACCGGAATGCAGAGCTTTATTAGTGGCATGTAAAGCTTCAACGTTAGTAACCATACCCTTCTTGATACCTTCTTCAATTCGTTCTCCCAATTTGATAATGTCGGAGAACTTTTGACCCTCAACCATCATCAACCGTTCATAGTATTGCGGGTCCTGAGCCCGAACAAAGAATTTGTTCATCTGTTCTTCCTCTAAAATGGGCCTGACTTTGGCAGCTTCCGACCTCCAACGAGTAGCATACTCGCGAAAGGTTTCTGTGGGCTTCTTCATCAAGTTCTGGATATAGAACATATCTGGTGCGTTCTCTGTGTTGAATCTAAACCTGTCCATGAAGTTTGTTGCCATACCTACCCAGTTGGACCACTTCTTGGAGTCTTGGCTGATGTACCAAGATAGTGCATCTCCCTTCAAACTCCTCATGAATAACTTCATGTGGATCCTTTCGTCTTTTCCTACGCCAACCAATTTGTCGCAGTAGGTCCTTAGGTGAACCCTTGGATCACCAGTACCGTCAAACATCTCGAACTTTGGAGGTTTGTACCCCTCGGGCAGTTCGACATCAGGCTGTATACAGAGGTCTTCATAGTTCATACCCTCGATCCCCTTGATACCCTCAACACCCTGAACTCAGCTAGTCAACTTCCTAAGTTCCTCAGCCAGATTCTTGATAAGCAGGTCCTTCCATTGGACTCGTAAGTATGTGTGACAGGTGGGGTGGAGTGAGTCACAGTCTCCACGTATATGGGATTTTTGTAGGCAAGGAAGTGATCTTTTGGGTGATTCTGAGGTTCCGGGGGTGGAGTGTTGTGGCAAGTGTTGCACTGCACTGGGAGAGTTTGGTTCTTTGGGGGAGTGACGTGACGATGAGGTGCAGGGTGATTTGGTTGTTTTGGGATATTCTGTGGAGGTGTAGGGGTGACGTCAGGGACGTTGAGGGAAAACGACAGATTTGCCAGATTCCGAACTTGATCAAGTTCTTCTTGAAATTTCAGCAACTTTTGTTCCAGTGGTGACATGTTTTCAGGCAAAACCTGAATACCCCGGCCATCAGTGGCCTCAACCCGTTCAATCCTGTTTTCCTGTCTGGTGCCGCTGGTCTCTTGTATTTTCCTTTTGCCTTTGTCTTTGCCCCTGGGAGGACTAGGAGGAGGAGTAGGAGGAGGGCCCTTGGATCTTGTGCGATAGACGGATGATGCCAGAATGCACGAACTAACCTTTGGGATGGGGAATAATAAGAAAAAGAGAACAGAAATAAAAACAAAAAGGTAACCAAGTCAGTGAGGATTACAAAGAATATTGCAGTAATTTAAACACGTAATGCAAAAATGTAAAGCGCATCCTAAGTTGGGGAACCTCTTTTGTGCCCGAGGTAGGCCTAGCGAAAAATAAATTTGGAGAACTTTGAAATGCTAAATGCCTCATTTCATTGATAATAAAGTAAACAAATCCAACACGACCCTAAGAATGCGAAAATATAAAAGTCACTAATGGCCAATGGCCTTATTACATTGAAGGAGACAAAAATAAAAGGCACCCCTATCTACTTGGTTCCAGAAGGACCTTCCCCATATTCGGCATGCCTGCTTCGTTCGATCAGCTTTCCCAACTCGTGAAGCCCCAGCAGCAAGTATGTCTTGGCTAGATATCCTCCCTCGGCACCTTCAGCCTTTTTGCAGTCCTCGATCCTCTTGATGCACTTATCCTCCAGTTCGACTATACCTCGCTCCAAAAACCCTTGCCTTCTGGTGGAGGTGACAGCCATATCCTTCCATTCCTCGATCAACGTTCTGTTGGACTCATGAATCTGGTGATGATTATCCTCACATTCACGGAGCCTCTTGCGTAGATTATTGAACTGAACTTGCGCCTCGGCCTTCTCGTCTATAAGCCGGTGACCCTGGGCGAATCCCGGCTCGAAGTAACCCTCCATATCTCCCTCTAACCAGCTTATGTAGTAGGGATTACAACCGGCATGGTACCTGTCTAGATCAAGGGTGTCTTTCTCAAGCACAATCTTGCAGTGCCACAATTGCTGAGCTTGGCACTTGTAAGGGCTGTCGTCATCCTGGAAGTCTGCCCGAAGATGGATCATCTTCTCGACCCTAGGTATAACCTGCCTTCTCCCTGCTTGCCTCATTACTCGGAGAGGGACGTAAGGGTACGTTCCTCTCAGACCAATTAATATCAGAAACGAAGCGTCGCGGGATCGGATGATAAACTCGTCTGTCGGGAACCATTCAAACATCCACTGAATTTGGTCATCGGGCAGATTCCCCAATAACTCAACCCATCCTTTGGCATCTTCCGGTTGAGCGAACATGTCTGGGATATAGTTCATCCGCTTTGGGTGATGGAAAGCGATATGGTCATCCTAGATTCTCCGATGGATGTCTTGTCGGTAGTCACCTCTTTGCAGATGTTGGGTGAGCCAAAGTTGGAGTAACAAGTTGCAACCTTCGAAAGGATTTGCTCCTCGTTGACACATTTCTAAGGCCCGGTATATGTCTGCAATGATCATAGGCACAATACTGAAGTCTTGCCCGTCGATCCCTTCCATCAAAGTCTTAGCGACCATGGCCAACCTAGTGTGAATCCTCTCTTTCTTTGTTGGGAACACCATTAGACCCAGGAAACATACCATGAAAACAAACACTCGGCGATGTATGTGCCCTGTAGAAGTGAGGGAGAACTCTTCCTGATAAGTGCGATAGGATTGGCTACGACCGTACCTCTCGTACAAATAGTCAAAGGGGATGTACGACTCTTTCAAGCATACCAAGTCTGGATTTTTCTTCAAACCCAGCATTTTGAGAAAACCACGGCCTGTGCGGTTCTCAGGCATCAGCATTCCTGGAGATTCCCAAGCCAAACCGGATAAACCCCCTATTTCCTCCAACAGGGGTGTCATCTCATTGTTTCTGAAGCGGAAAACCGACCGATCAAGTCCCAAAACAAAGTAGCAGCCTCTATCACCATCTTGTTAGGCTGAATGTCCAAAAGAGAGGGCAGGTTGCCCAAGTGTTTCCTGATGAGTGTTTTGTCACTGGAGTGAAGATCCTCCCACCAGTTTAGCAATTTGGGGTGGATATTGGCGACCATGCCGAATCTAGGGATTTCGTGCCTCATTTCTGCAAAACAAAAGGGTTAGGCCCTTACCCCCACCACACTCGACTATTTATCATCAATAATTAGCAAAGAGCATTTAGTTCTCCAAATAAATGCACAAAACGTGAGAGCGTCCGTTTGGGTTCTAGGGAGACCCAAGAGACTTTGGATAAGGCTGTCTTAAATTATATTGTGCGGACGACACATTAGCCTGACTAGGTTTGACCATGATGCATGAAATATTTTAATAGAGTAGGGTTTCTATGGGGTTTTAGACCGGTACCCTTGAGCGGAAAACCCAAAAGGGAGAGGCACGGAACCGTCGACTGCACCGCTGATCGACTAGTTTTACCGCAAATATGCCTTTCCGAATTCATGGGGTAGTAATATAGGAATAGCGCAACCACTCATAGTAAGCGTTTCTATAGGATTTTTGTTTGGCACGAGTGGAATATGAATGCGGAGCATGATATGCAATAAATAGCATTTAATTAGGTAGGCATGTATTTTTCACATTGAGGAAAGCGGTAAAGAAGGGAAATACGGCAGTTATAATAGAAAGCGGTTACAAAAGAATACAAAAAGACATGTCAGTTTTGCTCAGACGAAATAAATATTTGTGAAATTAAAAACCCAATAGCATATATAACGGGAATAGAAAAGGGTGCAAGCATTTAAACAAAATTAAAGGTCCAAATTCACAAGACAACTTGTAATGGTATAAGCCTAGGGAAGATCCCCAGCAGAGTCGCCATGCTGTCGCGCCCCCTTTTCTATCCTACCGCACCGGGTTAGGTACGGAGAGATCCAGTTTATGAAATTCCGGACAACTCCTTAAAGGAAGAGGTTTTAAGGAAGAGTCGACACCTAACGATTTATGGGTGCGTTAGGGCACCTAGAGTAAATAACCCATGAACTGATTTGCATCACCAGAGATAGGGTAAGGGCTTGAAGTTATCCTAAGGGGAAAGTGTTAGGCACCCCTCAAGATCCACAACCATGGGTCCCATCCAAGAAGTTTTGAGAATTTGGACGGCAAACAAATAGCAAATAAAGCTCATATAAGAGGGGATTTCAAACAAGGATAAAATCTTTGCAAGTTTTGAGAAAACAAATATTTGAGTAAAACATTTAAAGAGATGTCCTAGGTTTAAAGTAATACGGATCACATCAATGCAATACCCGGTATGTCACTCCTCGGAGAAGGGCTACACGCGGTATTAGTGCACCGGTCATCATATCCGTATTCTACCCTTCCCGCCCCGTAAAGGTATTTTAAAATGCGCGTGTTGGTCACGAATTCTTATTGCGTGCTATTACCTGTCCCATCCTATAAGTCCTGGAGGGTATTTTAGGACTACTATTCCTACAAGGTGAGCACTAGGCTGAACCCCTAGGTTTCAAAGGACAAAATTCTAAGCGACATACATAACAAATAGGACTACATGAACGGGAACACTTAAAGGAAAATAATGGGCTCACAGATCCCCTCCACAAGTAGACACGTAAATAGCACGTCTCAAACACAGTCAAAGTATCAAAGATAGAAGTTTAAAACAGAGGTCTTGAGTTGAAAGCAGTAGGTTTTGAATAAAGGAATGCTTTTGAAAACTCAGTGATGCAGCAAGAAGTAAAAGGACATAATGGTTTTCAGAAAGGAATGCATGAGTTCGGAAATACAGTAGTCTAAAGACAATAGCATTATTTAAATAAAAGCATAGCAGTTTTAAAGTTCCAGTAAAAAGAGACATGTAACTTTTAGAAAAATCTTGCAGTCAGGCATGAAGCAAGTTTTAAATAAGACAGAGTGATTTTGAACGGAAATGATTCACTTTGAAATCCAATAATCCAAAAATATGTGAGAATCAAAGTTTGCAGGAGTTTAGTGAAAGGGAGAGAGAGAAAACAGTAGTTTAAAATATAGAGTGAGGGTTCAAGAAGACATTGAAACCCAGTAATTTTGAAAACCAAATAGAACAGGAATTAGGTAAAACTTTTATTGAAGAGGAGGTAAATGCGTGACTTCAATATTGTGATTTTTCAAGTAGAGTGAACCTCAAAGAGATAGAAACAGGAGTGAAAAAAGGCAGCAGAGTTTAAGAATTTCAAAAAAAAAAGACTGATTGGTTCGAATGTCAGCCAAGCGAATCACAATTAGTTTATTTCAGTGTGTATTAGGCCTAAAGTTTGCCTAGGCATTGTATACATTGCCTACTTATTTTTAGAGGGGTGAGCATGCATATTTAGTCCTGATTTTAAGGAGGTCACATTTGCAGAAAACGTTTCAGACGGTCAACCACTTTTTGTTGGATTAACATGCTGACTAGGTGCTCAACAATCGCAATTCGAGACAAACATGCTGAAAGGTATAATCCTAAGATCAGGATATCTAATGCACATATGAATACCCTAAAAACATGGTTTCTATATGATGTGCTTATGAAAATGCAGCAATGGTAATATTAAGGCGGTTTCATTACTTGTTATAATTACTAACTGTGATCATGGCTTGCAAAAATGAGTAAAGTAGACATGCTGAAAATAAAAGAATCTAAGCAGGATTTCTAATGAGATGCATGTCCTAGACAGATTATCTATTGCACATGTAATAAAGTAGAACCCTACAAGCATGTTTTCTACCCATTACTAGACTAAGCATGCGTAGTTCCCCCCATATTCACTATCCAGCCCTAATAATTTGTTTACAAGTTATTACAAACCAATAATAAATGAATTACAATAATGAAAGAGAAAAAAAAATAAGAAGTTACTTCTATAGGGAGCCTTCAACCAGGCCCAATCCTCCAACCTCACTCCTTTCGAGTTTCACAGACCCAACATAGACTGGGTGCGGCAAAGCTACCGAGGGGGCCTAATGGGTCCTTGGCCAATACCAACACCCAAAAACATTGCCAAAAATTGAATAGGTGCAGTGTGGAATTACCAGCCTTGTGTGTCAGAGTTCAATGAGTACTCAGAGGTAATCAAGGCAATGCTCACACGAAGGGGGTAGGACTTAATTTCTAAGAGTAGTGTGAAGTGCAGGAAGGAGAGGAAAGTTTGTAGTTGAAAAGAGTTTGCAAAAACAGGAGAGTTGTTTTGAAAGATCAGCTTTTGAAATATAGCAGAAGCACTAAGTACAAAAGTTCAACAGTATAGAATTGCACACAAGGACAATGGGGTAAGGGGACAAGTAGGTCACATAATAACAGAAGAGACACATCTGCACAGTTATACAAATCAAAAGGTAAGGAAATGGCTAAGTTTAGACATGATAGTAGACAGTAACAGAATATAGTCATAAAAGGTGAGATTAAGAGCAAATAACAGTCATGCAAGCATGTAAATCATAGGCAGGGTAAGTACTAATAGGTAAAAAGGGTTCAGGGGGATCGGAGATACATAATACTGAACAGGAAAGGGAAATGGATAATAGATGCATATAGGAATTGGCAAGGCCTATGACAAATATTGATTCAATCATAAACATAGAAATCCCAAAGAGATGAACATGGCAAGTATTGATAGGCAAACAGGAACTAGTTACATGCTGAACAGTAGGAGCATAAGTAGAAGAAAATTAAGAATATAATGAACTGATATAGTAATAAACACATTGGTTTGGGACTTAGAAATTAATTAGAACATACCAATAATAAGAGAGAGAGCAGCAGAATGCAAGAGCAAAGTGAACACACAGTATTGGCATTGGCTTAGAGCCGGCCAATATAGACAATAGCAGAGTAAAGAAAAAGAGATAAAAGCACAAGAGAGCTTAGAATAATATTGATGTGTGTGTTTGTTATTGAAAAACATATGGTATTTATAGTCTAAAAATAGGTAGTAAAAGACAATGGTAATAAAAGAGGACAGAATCCAATCAGTGTAAAAATACACGGATCCTTTAAGTCAGGGGATTCGAAGTTAAAAAATGGTAAAACAATAAGGCCATATAAAGTAAGAGAAAAATCAGTACCAGACTTAAATAAGGAAATAATCCAGGCCTGTTAAAGAACAGGGAATCTCGGAATCAATTAACCAAATTATTCCCTTAAATTAAGGGATTGGAATTCAAGCAGTAACACACATAGGCAAGGTAAAAGAAATCAGTCAAGAATTGATTTAAGGAAAGGACTAGGCAATAGAGTAAACAATTAGGGCCAAGTTCAGAGATTCCAATCAAGGAGAGACTCATGAAAGTCAATCAATCTAAACAAACATATAGTACTCATCAAAATAGGGAAATCAGCATCGATTAGAAGGGAATTATTGAGCCTTATTTAACATATAAATAAAGAAGGCAAACAGTAGTAGCAACATGCAGGCCTGGCAACATTGATAGTAAGAGGCTAGAGATAAACACACACATGAAGAAAGTAGGTAAAGAGCCTTAAAAATGGCTTGTTCGTAGCAGGGTAGTCATAGAAAACTCAGCAAGAGTCAAATAGTCCAACCAGCATGAAGATACGAACATAGAAATCTAAGAAAATTAGGGTTTTCACCATAAAACAAGTTAAAACAGTACGAGCATGGAATCAGTAAATATGCAAAGGGAAAAACTCAAACATACAGGTGAAAACAGTTCGAACCAGTATAGGAAAGACTTAGAGAAAACCCTAACTAAAAAATACTCAAAAACGTTTTAAAAAATGATGAATCCTAAAGATCGAGTTGAGAATAGTGTAAACCATAAAGGAATAAGCTTAAAATTGTTAAAAATAACAGAGATTCACAAGGTTTAAGTTAAAATTTAGGGTTTCATAAGAACCATAGTAAGAACAGGAGAACCTGCCATGAAACTCATGGATGATGGTGAGAAAGGCATAACAATGTAAAAACCCATCGGAGAAAGGCCGGACTCAACCCAGGAAGATCTCCAATAGCCGTTGAGTACGGTAAAGACCCATGGAGGTCTTAGAGACAAAGTAAGCTGGAGCAAGGAGTCGTCAAGGTGGTTGGTGGTCGAAAAGGGAGAGGCTGGAGGTGGCCGGAGGTAGGCTAAGAGCCATCAGAGAAGGAGAAGAACCAAAAGGTTCTAGTGAGAAGGAGGAGAGGAAGAGACGGGTAGAGAGAGAGAGAGGTCTCGAAGATTGAGGGGTCGGGGGTAGTTTGAGAGTTAATTAAGGAAGGAAATATCTGGGCCGTTGATCTCATTTGATCAACGGCTCAGATCGAGTGGGGGTTTGGCCGGGTAGATTTTAGGGATTGGGCTGGGTTGTTTGAAGATCTGGTGGGTTGGGGTTTGTTGGGTATGAAATGTGGCATACCCAAATAAAATAGATAACTAATTAATTAAAATAGTCAATAATTATATAAAAATGAAATTAAGTTAAAATAGGTAAAATTACAGTAATTAACTAATATCAAGTGCAAAAAATGTATAAGATTCGAATAAAAATAGTACAAAATGTTCAATTTTGCCATATTTGTAAAATTGTTGCAATTGAAATTAAATGGCACCCAATTGGCTAATTTGTGAAACAATTGAATTTTAATAGGTAGAAAATGATTATAAACGATATACTGAGCTGGGAAATATTTTAAAATTATTTATAGCATAGTTTATGAATTATTTGAATATGAAAATAATTTAATAAAATTTAGAAAAACAGGGAAAATACTCATTATTACAAAGAGTAATTTTGAAAGCTTATATGCAAGTTTGAAAATAATTTGAGGAAAAATTAGGTATCAACAGTATTGACCCCATGCTTAAGAGGTTAAGTTCCAACTTAAAAAGCCTCAGGGCTAATTCAAAAACCTAAGGGTCGATGAGCTTGAGTCGAAATCCGGCTCAAAGACTGAGCCCTAAACGGTTAACTAAAAGCGCCTAAGGGCCGACGCGTAAGAGCCCAGGAGCCATCATAGAAGAATTTCAAGGTCGACTTTAAGACCTAAAGGTCGAAGAACTCAAGTCAAAACTTGATTCGGGGGCTAAACCTCGAACGGTCAATTTTTGACCGTTGCAAAATTGCTCATCAAAAATAGAAACCGAAGGGTTTACTCTTAAGTCTGCATCTCATTCCAACGACAAACAAGCATTGCAATATATAACAAAAAGCAAAGGCGAAACGAAAAATGATGAAAGATGAAAGGCTTCTTATATATAATGAAAGATCAAAGGAGTGTATTTACCGAACTTATGTTTATAGCTCTTACAAAGTAGAAAACAAATATAACCCTAATCTATCACCGGGGTTGTGCCTTCAACGGCTCCCCCTGGGGTTATGCCTTCAACAGCTCTAGCTCCGTCCCCGGGGTCTTCAACAGGCTCTTCCCCCTCGGGGATTTGCATTCATCTCCATCATCGTCCGAGCCACTGCTCGATTCACCTTCAGAAGTGAGCAAGGCAGCAGCCTCCTCTTCTAGCATCTTCACCCTGTCGATCTCGGTAGTCAAATCGATGCCCCCTGCATGTATATCCTCGAGAGCCTGCCTCCGAGATTTTAACCAGGCATGCTCCACAACTCGTGTCAATCGCGATTCGGCCTCCTCAGACACCTTCCTGGCCTAAAAATTTGCGGCAACAGAATCCTCTTTATACGAGGACACGAGCGCTTCGGCTTCAGCTCTAGCCGCAGAGGGAAACTTAGCAAGAAGATCTTTGTGTTTATTATTTTCCGCCCTCGCGTCATGAAAATGATGTTCGGTCAAAGCCACCTTCCCTAGGAGAGTACCTATCTCGGTGGTCATAACATTCACGTGACGTTTGAGTTTGAGAATTTCAGCATCTTTGGCTCGGAGCTCTTCCTTCACCAGAGCATCTTTCCTCTCAAACTGCAAAAATCAGCCCGGAGGTTTCGGAACACTAAAAATTGGGTTGATATGCAGACAAAAACAAATAGACATTATACTACCTGCTTGACAAGGCCAGTCCTCTCTCGGTACGCCGCCTCCAAACAAGCCTGAAGGCCACGGAGTTCCTCCTACTTCTTGGCAAAGCGAGCTCTAAGATCGTTAGCCTCCAAGGTAAGCCTCCTGCACTCACCTTCATAGTGAGTTAGCTTGGCTTAAAACTTGGCAAAGGTCTGATTCTAAAGCACATTGGCCTAAAAGCATGAAAAAAACAAAAGTAAGAAAGATGAAGATCAGGGCACCGACCAGAATTTGCGAAAGATTACCTGTTCATAGAGCCTATCGAACTTACTGAAAATGAATGAGGCATTAAGCTCAGGTTTCTCCTAGAGTGTAGTAAACAGCCCTTCAAACACATCTTTGTCCTCAACATATGCCCCCGCATTAGGAGATTCTCTATTTCGGGCATCCTGCAACTGCCTCGAAGGTAAAGTAGGTTCCGGAGGGGAGTTGCTCACTTCAATGACCCCAAATGGATCGATCGGGGCCTCATCTTTCCTCTGAGGAACCTCATAAATAGGCTCCTCTATCCCACTAACCGAACTCATTCCAGCTTGAGGAGTATCCTAGTTAGCAGCTAGCTCAGGGACAATACCCGATACATCTTCGACGGGCTCCTCAGCCCCGGGCGGGGCAGCTTCAATATCAAGTTCCGATTTAGATGCCTCCGGCTTGGCAGCCATTGGCTCAGCAAGATGTGGGACGGCCAAGCTTTCTCTCCCCACAGGCACTATCGAGGAATAAATTCTTTACTCACTTCCAGTTTGAGGACTCTCAGAAATTTTGGGAGTTAAAGCCGTTGGATCAGCCTTGGATTCTTTCACTTTGGCCTTCTTTGATCTCGAAGGCTCAGCCGGCGATTTCCTTCTTTTCTTATTCTCTTTTTCATGTTTCGGGGTATCCGCTTCTTCAGGTGGTGCCTCCCTCATCATAGAGGCCTCTCCTACACCTGCGCTTTTACAAAATATGACCACAGGGTGCAACGATGTAACCGGTGATATTTCTTCCTAGAAATACAATTGTGGCAATAATAAGGGCTTACCATGGTTCTTTGTTTCCCATCGAGCCCCTGACAAATCGCCCCACACATGCTCGACATACGAGCACGTCGAATCTAGCTGGTTAACCCCGCTCGAGAGATCCTTAACCGCCTCAAGGTACACCGCAACACATGCATCAATGCCAGGAGTTAGTCCATGGAGAAATTAATCCAAATGAAAAGGAAAAATGCTTAACTAATATATGCACTTACATTTCATGTTCCACTTTTCAGGGAACGACACTCCTTTCCGTCGGAATCAGGTCCGAGGTCCTAACTCGGACAAAACGGCTCATCCATCCTCTGCCCCTAACCTCGTCAGTATAGGATAAAAGGCTTTCGAGGCCCGACGTTGAAGTTTAATCAGTCCACCATGAAAGATTTAGAAAATACATTATGACCAAGTGGTCAAGGGTAAAAGGCATCCCCTTGAACATGTTAGTGAAATATGTGGTCATATAAACAATGCGCCAGAATGACGGATGTATTTGACCGAGAGTAACTTGACATCGTTCGTAGAAGTCGAGGATCACAGGGTCTAATGGGGGCGACGATGGTCCCACCGGGCCAAGAGTAAACGGATAGGTATACACACTGAGGGAGCCGATTTCGTATGCGGTTATGTCCTCTTCCCGAGTGGGAATTTTCACCAGCACCAAATTCCCCTAGTGGCAGTCTGCTTTCACTTTCTTGATATCCGATATTACGCTGATGTATCGGTACATGGGTTCACACCGCCCTGGCCTCGAGGAAGCTTTATCAATCTTGAAATCAGAGGTTATCTCACATTCTCCGGGGATGTATTCCTCGAGACAAGGAGGCTCAGTCACCTTCCCCTTAGACGAACGTGAAGAAGAGGAAGGCTTATTGCCTTGGGAGACACTGGTGGAAGTCTTCGCCATTCCTTTTTAAAGATTTTGAAAGAGAGAAGGAAATATAGTTAGAGAAAGAACACAAGAAAGAAGTAGGAAGAAATCTTTTGAGAGTTTGTAGATGCAGTTAAAAAGATGAAGCGAAGGAAGGAGTATTTATAGAGGCCCATCGTGTACGTTAGAGGAGGCCAAAAGACGTTAACTGTCGTAATCAGTTCAAAGGCTTTTCAAGGGCTGTATGGACGCGGCCTTTTTGGTCCCGCTTTGTCACATCAATCGCTTGATATGGCGTAACTGATGTAATGATGGAAGCATTCAAGAGTTGGAAATTCAAATCGTTTCTTTTCCTTTAACTCCAAGAAACAAAGGGACTATTTGTATACGGTGGAAACCGGGGACGACCGATTTTGAGGCTTCTACGATATCCTGAGTTCGGTCTCGGCGGTATCAAGGCTAGGTTCAAGGATCAGCTCTAAGGTCAGTTCCTCGAGGAACGGTGCCGAGGTATCGATGTATCTTGAGATGGAATGAAGAGCGGTGTCCGTCGTAGAGAGGCGCGGGACTCCCAAGAACACATGGCTAAAGCCGACAAGCACCTCCAATAATAGTACAAGTCCGTACCGGACCTTTAAGTAGTTGTACCACCTATTCTCCTTTGTAATAAATGCTTATGTACTATGTTAGGATTCCCCCTCCTATATAAAGGGGACCCTTATCATTGTTTCCACACAAGACATTGAATATGAGGAACAAGAACATTCTCTGCTCTCTAACTCAAACATCCTCTATTGTCTCTCTACTGAGTTATTACTTACATTTATTGCATTTCATTGATTGTTCTTCATTTATTACTCATCATTGATAATAAATAGCCTCCTTCGAGGCCCATAAAACTGTTATAGCTACATCGATCATTCACCACTAGCCCCGAGCCTCGACCTCGAGTACTTAGCTCGGCCAACTCATAACCCCCGACTTAAGGCATTCTGGTTTGCCTATTTCGATTTTATATCACTCTTATCTAGTTTCCCTTACTCATACTTAGCTTTTATTTCTTAACAACTAGCATTAAAATAAATTACATATTCTTCGAACCACATAATCAAATTTAATTGTAATTACCATTTTCAAGGTAAACAACAGTCAGAGAGCGAGTCCACAGATTTATCGAGGGCTTAACTATGGTATTAGATTCAGCATGGCTCAAGAGTAGGAGATAGATACTCCATATAAGTAGGTGGTAGAGATCGCGCGGAGGTTGGAGGATATGCAGGTCCGTGGGAGATAGGACAGGGATGCCAAGAGGCCTAGAGATTCTGGAGGATATAGTGGTGCCCGTGCCCCAACTACCGCCAGTAATGGAATAGGCTATGTTACCATCCAGTTCCTTCAGCACTTCTAGCTTTTAGTAGTGCTCTGGCTATTCCGAGGTCTCGGGTTGCCCATTTTGCTCAACTATCCAGTTCACCTCCTATACAAGGTGCCTTCATTAGTTAGTCTAGTCGACCAGGCCCGAGTCACCTTCAGTAGCCATGCCTACTGAGAGCTTGTTTTGAGCATGGAGACACCAAACATACGGTTAGGGACTACCCCAGACTCAGTAGGAGTGCACCTCAAAAGACTACATAGGCTCCACGGATTCCACATGACCAATAGACTTCACAGTCTATGGTTTTTGCTCCAGTTACTACTCCACATGTACAACCTAGCTAGGTGTGGGGGTCAGATGGGTAGAGGTCGCCCAAGAGGGGAGGCCAAGACAGATTCTATGCTTTTTTGGGTAGAATAGAGGCGGTTGCATCTGATGTTGTCATCACAGTTATGGTTCCGGTTTGTCATAGGGATGGATCAACTTTGTTTGATCTGGGATCCATTTATTCATGTGTTTCATCTTACTTTGCTCCATATTTGGATATATCTCGTGATTCTTTGAGTTCTCCTATATATGTGTCCATGCATGTGGGAGATTCTGTTATTGTTGATCATGTGTATTTTCCGTGTTTAGTTGTTATTAGTGGTTTTGAGACCAGAGTTGATCTATTGTTACTCAATATGGTAGACTTTGATGTAATCTTGGGCATGGACTGGTAGTCGCCCTATCACGCTATTTGAAAAGCATTTATCTTGAAAGAAGGTTTGAAAGACATTATTTGAAAGGTATATTTGAAAAGTATTTATCTTGAAGAAACTATGTTTATTAATATTATTTAAAAAGTGTATTTTAAAATCATATTTGAATCGCATTTATCTTGAAGAAACTACGTTTGAAAGATATTATTTGTCAAGTATATCTGAAAAGCATTCACTTTGAAGGAACTACGTTTGAAGGATATCTATTGAAAAGTTTATATTTGAAGGAAGTATATTTCAAAAGAATTTCCTATTGGAAAGGATTATATTCTTAAATCTTCCAATACAAAACTTACGGGTGAAAGTTAACACTTGAAGATTTCGACTAATTTACTTGAGTTGTGGCTAAGGCCTGATATGGGAACTATTGCAGTGTTGAGTTACTACTAGCCCTTTCTCTGTATTGTGAATTTCTGAATTTGGGGGTTGTGTTCCCGTCCACCCTTCTGTGTATTATTATGGTGTTTCGTTGTTGTTTGTTGTTCTTCCTTCATTATTGTAGTTGTTATGCTGTTAGCCATATTGTGTAGACATTAGATAGATGTTATGTTCTGTTATTTCTATACTTATGCATGTTTAGTCCATTAGACAAGTAGGTGTCTTGACTAGTCCTTGTCACTACTTCAATGAGGTTAGGCTTGATACTTACTGGGCACCACTATGGTGTGCTCATACTACGCTTCTGCACTTTTTTTTGTGCAAATCCAGGTATTGATTTTTAGTAGCTGCGCAAAGCATTGCCGAGGAGACTCAAGGTAAACATGTTTCTACGTTCGCAGGCTTTGGAGTCACCTTCCTACTTATATTCAAATGTTCTTACTCATTTCCCAGCAGTTGTATTTAGAAGTTGTAGTTAACTCTGTAGAGCTTATGACTTGTACTACTGGTTTTGGGGAAGTTATAAATTCTATAAATATTTCTATACGAGACAGTTAGATTTTCTTTATTTTTTATTGTTATTAAGTAAATGTTTGGCTTACCTAGTCCCTAAGACTAGGTGCCATCACGATACCTAACAGAGGGAAAATTGGGTCGTGACAAGCGAGCCCAGAATGGCCGAGATACAGAGCCTAGTATGGTCGAGCACCTATGAGCGAACCTACTACGGCAGAGCAGTTATATATATATTGAGCCTTATAAGGAATGAAAACTATTTTACTTACTATATTGAGAGAGTTGAGTTGGTATCCGTGGGTAAGCATATCTTCAGATTATCTTTGACTCCCAGTTACTTTCAGTTATTATATTATCAGTTCAGTTTCAGCTTTCCGTTATTCTGTTATCCTACATACTCGGTACATATTTTTCTCTGACGTCCCTTTTGCCAAGGACACTGCATTTCATGCGTGCAGTTTCAGACAGATAGACGGGTATACCTCCTTAGTAGGTGTTTCCCGAGTTCATCTTGATCGGTAAGCTCCTCATCCTTCGGAGTGGTTGGGTCTAGAGTTTTATGTACATCTTGTGTATATATGTATATAAACGTTATGGATAGCTCGGGGCCCTATTCCGATCACGGTACATTCATCAGTGGAGGCTTGTAGACATATCATGTCAGTTAGTACAGTATGTTGGGCTTTTAATCCTTGTATGTAAATTTATTGGTTTGCTAGTTGTAGAAGTTATGACGGCCTTGTCGGCCCAGCTTGATATTAATGTTAAGTCAGCATTCGCAAGTTGTCTTGCAATGCGGCACATGGCGAAGGTATGACATTATATGTTCGGAGTCCCTTAGTCGCAAGTTGGTACGCAAGGGTAGGTGAGGCACCGGGTGCCGGTCTCGCCCCCAGGTTTCTGGTGTGACAAAAGTGGTATCAGAGCAGTTCTTTCCTAGGGAGTCTACAAGATGTGTCTAGTTGAGTCTTGTTTATGGGTGTGTTGTGAACCACACTTATAAGCAAGAGGCTACAGGGCATTAGTGTCACGACCCAAAATCCTAACTCAGGTCGTGATGGCGCCCAACACCGGGGTCAGGCAAGCCAATACCCAAATAACCAAGGATTTTCAAATATTTGATGAAACATTCCAACACGTGCCAAGTTTTAAAGTTTAAAACATTTAATTTAGAAAGATAATTAGCCAATTTACCAAAAGCAGTCATAAAGAGGCATGAGCCAATATATATACAGACCCGTAAACAATAATATCTACCACGTGTGTGCCAGGAACTAGTGTCACAAGTCCTACGGGCATACTAACAGAATATACAAAAGATATAATATAACTGTCCCACTGTCTGGAAGAAATATACGGGAATAACAGAAGAAACTCCATGGTGCTGCCGAGGATCGTCAGGAGAAGCAGCTCACCGTGAAGTCAGGTCCAATCTATACTCAGAATCGAGCTCCGGTCTGATAACCAAATGCACCAGCCTCAGAACCTGTACAATTAAGTACAGAAGCGTAGAATGAGTACATAAATAAATATGTACCCAGTGAGTATCCCGTCTAATCTCGAAGAAGTAGTGACAAGAGGTCGGCTTGACACTCACTAAGGTCCAACAAAATAATTTAACAAGATATGATATCAGCAATAGGCATACGAGGGTGATAAGAACAACAAACATTAAAGATAACTGAAGTTCAAATAAATACTGGAAGTAAATAAACAATTGCTACTTCATTTTCCCACAAATATCTTGTCACTTCAATATCATGAAATCTTTAACAATTTAACATGCGCATACGAAAAAAGGACAACCGGCATGAGCCATCATAATAATCATATAGGTGCACTGTCGAGGGTCGAACGGCCCGAACTATAATTTCATCTTTTGATCTCGATGTGGCGTACGGCCCGCTCCCATGAGAGTGGGGGAATAACTCCGCTCGCGGAATGTAAATTGCGAAGTGCTCACATGAACACACAATATTCTTCATAAATTACTATCCAGTGAACAACTCCTTTAAATTATCAAATTCCATAATCTCAGGGAAACAAAGCTACATATAACATGAATTCATGAAGCGTATAATTCATTTCGAGGAAAAACACAAGGCAGGATGTGGGCCTAACTACCCGGACATAACAATAATAGCCGCTACGTACGGACTCTTGTTACTTTGTACGTACGTAGCCCCCACAAACATTAACACATAGCATTTAGATCACCTATGGGGACAATTCCCTCTTACAAGGTTAGAAAAGAGACCCACCTCTTGTCGAACCTACTCCCCGGGTCAAGAATGCGCCCGAAACTCCGAACTCGTCTCCCAAGGACTCAAAACTAATCAAATGTTACGTAAATAAATCAAATAATACTCAAAAGCATGGAATTCTCCTATTTACTTAGTCATTTCATCCTACTTGAAGAAATCCCAAAATTCATCCCCGGGCCCGCATGCTCGAATTTCGGAAATTTTCGAAAGAATCACTTACTCATAACCTAAGGATCGTTAATATGTGATTTCTGTATGATTCCATGGCTAATTAACGTATCATTCCCTAAATTTTCATAAAGCTCTAGGTTACTACTCAAATCCTTGATTTTCACTAATTAGTTGGTTAATGTAACTAGTAATTCATGCATTAAACTAATATTAGGGTAGAATTCACTTACCTTTCAGTAGCTAGGTCGTGGGGCTCTTTTCCAAGATCTTAAGGTCTCTAATGGTGGGAAGAAATGGAGAAAAATGAAGAATTCTTGTTTTTTAAAGAACTCACTGCCTTCAGTGGTCTCGCACCTGCGAGTAAAGGCTCGCACCTGTGGTCTCGCACCGGTGAGTAAAGGCTCGCACCTGCGGAATTGGGCAAGGGAGCCTGGGCCCGCATCTGCGAGAAAGGCAGCCCAGCTGAAGCCGCACCTGCGAGTCTTGGGACCGCAGGAGCAGTCCCGCACCCACGACTGGGCAAGCGCACTTGCGGTCACACCAGATCAGGTGCACCAGCAACTGCTTCAGCTGGTTTTTGGCCTCGTTTGGTACCCGAGAGGCACCTGGGCCCACCCGAGCCCCCGTCCAAATATACCAACAAGTCTGAAATCATAATACGGACTCGCTCGAGCCTTCGGAACACCCAAAATAACGCTAAAACTCAAAACCACACCTCAAAACCGCTCAAGATCAAACTTAAGAACTTTAAGTTCTAGAATTCGCTAATAATGCGCCGAATCGAGCTATACTACTCGGATTGACACCAAATCTTGCAAGAAAGTCATAAATGACATAACGGAACTATTCTAATTTCCGGAATCGCATTCCGACCCCGATATCAAAATTTCCACTTCCAGTCGGATTTCTCAAAAACCTTCAAATTTCTATCTTTAGCCAAATGACTTCAAAATAACCTACGGACATCCGAATTCACTTCCCATCGTGCTCCCAACTCCAGAATCACCATACGAAGCTATTCACAGGCTTGGAATCCCAAACGGACATCAAAAACACTGAAATGCTTACCAACCCAAATTTATAAAATCCTTCTAAAACACTAACTTCCACAATATACACCGAAACGCTCTCGGATTATCCAAAATCCGATCCGGACATACGCCCAAGTTCGAAATCATCATACGAACCTGCTGGAACCTTCAGATCTTGATTCCGAGGTCATTTACTCAGAATTCCAATCTTAGTCAATTTCTCCAACTTAAGGCTTCCGAAATGAGAATTTTCTTTCCAAATTAACTCTAAACTTCCCGAAATTCAATTCCGACCACACCTACAAGCCATAATACCGAAAACAGAACTGCTCATGATCTCAAACTGTTGAACGACGCGCTAGAGCTCAAAACGATCGGTCAGGTCGTTACATTCTCCCCCACTTAAACGGACGTTCGTCCTCGAACGTGCTAAGAACTGCTCTGGAGTTATCTGAAATTACTATTTAACATCTCGTGCACCTTCCCGTGCTACCACAACCTAGTTGAGCACATTCGCTTGATCAAATCTCAAGATATCCTCCTTTATCCATACAATAAGCTCAGAACCCAGTTCCAAGACCTGAAATTCTCTGCTAGGCATGTTTCCAACATATAAACACAGTATCAACTACCACACGTGGTACCAGGACACGATTGCGTACCTTTGCTGAATTAGCACCATGCACCGCATAATTCACCATCTATCCACCATGACATTCCCTGAACCTTAATAGCCAAAACCCCCCAAAATTGATGCTCCCAATGTGCCTTATGATATATATATATATATATATATATATATCCTTCTATAATGCTGACGATACCACCACAACGGAGGAGATGTATAGAAGTTTCTAACCAACTACAGAGTTAACCAAATATTGAATCTTTCCCCTTGACTAATATCATCATCTCATTACGAACCAAATAATGGTAATTGACCTGTAATATACTTCACATAATCTTATCGCACCGGTCCCTGATCCACAAATCTCGTCTCACCTAGTATGAACTGCTCAGTTAACAAATCACCCCCAGACATGACCATCAGTCTCCCATGATGCCATATTGCGCCAATAGGCCACAACTCTAACATGATACATAAGGAAATGACTCAGGAAGGGACTATTTGACTCACGCAACTAATATGAGCTTTCTTCAGAAAATAGGAAGTAAAACACAAGAAAAATAATATAGGGAACCGCACTCATCATCACATTGTTGCGGCATGCAAACCGATCCAAATAGCATACCCGTGGAGGCGTTCCACCGGATCCCATCATAAAATTCACATAAGGAGATATACACGGAGCTGAATTGCTCACTATTACAAATTACTGAATACCGGTCACAAGCACGCCAAGTGCATAATACCATTCTGGGGAGACTGATAGAGCCATATGCTACAAAACTCAAGCACAACTGAGGTGAGACATTATCTGAATCTCAAGAGCCATCCTGCTCACATAACCTCATCATTACAAGGAAATCTCAACACATAAGAAATTATCAAGCCGTTTCACAACTCACACGACACAATCATAATATCACATGAACTTGACGAAGACGGAACAACACCTGATATTCCAACATCCCTCCTTGAGGAGTGATATACAGAAACAAACACATCTGACTCGCATGAAGCCCATAATCTTGTTTAAATCCATTCATACACTTCAAGCCAATTATGCTCGCACCCAACTAAGCTTATAGCCTTACCCGGGTTAAAAACTCTCATATCACGCAAGAACAACCATCATAGTCGGGACAACACCCCACAACCCACAACCAACTGAACCGAACGCCTTCCAGGCTTAAAAAAAATTTCAAACAAGCAATACTGCACTTCCTTATACTTGGTCTAAATCTTAGATCAATCAGGTGAATACATGTCACACTTATACAATCCTCCCGTGGTCACGCTCCCACGACCTTCCACGAGGTAACAAGTCTACACATCCATACCACCGACCACACTAACACTGTAAAACAATTCAAGAACCCGTAACCAGGATGCAAGGCTCTTTCATCCAACTCCGATCTCAGGTGACATCGAAGACAATACCAGGTTACTCTGAACTTTCAAACTTCTTTTTCTTGCTCGCCCGAGCTCATGACATCCTTGTTAACACCGAACCGCAATCTCGATTCTTACTCCCATCTTCACACTGACCACTGCTCCTAACATGCCAATATGGAATAGCATAGGAATTCCATCATAACTCCTGAACCGTTAATAGGGTGAATGCTCCATCATATAGAAACCTTTTACTTACCTCAATTCGTGAGAACCATAACAACACACAAGTGAATCCTCACAATCACAATACATGCGAATCTCTAAGTAGTGGTCTATACCACCATAAACCTTCCAGGATCTACCTACCTCTGACAGGCCGCAATACTCGAATGCTTCCAAATGAAATCTATTACGACAGCCGACAAACCCTGCATACATCCGCACAAACCATACACATACTCAATCACACTGAAGGAACTAATCATTGTCGTACATGTGCCGGTTCAACCATGGCTAACCAATCTATCTTCTTCTTAATCATCCTTAATTGCCTCAGAAGTAATAGTAACCCCATTCAACTCATAGCAAGCTCAATCCTCACTCATCCCGAGTGTTCTTGACTCATGAGATCACGCTGTCTAATTCCCGCAAACCATCATCATACCCTTCTGGTAATCTTCATACTATCCGGAGTTTATGTCTCTCACTCCTTCAATATTATTCTGCACGCTGAAACTAACATAGAACACTCCAATAATTTCCTCCTCTCCGAAATTACACTGCCAAATCTCAATTCTTAATCATACAGTTGTTTTTAACCCTTAAACATCGCGTTCTTAACCTTCGAATTTACTAGGACCGCTGCTGAGAGTCACCCACCAGTACTGGCCCCGAATACGATCAACTCCAAGGCTCTTCTAGAACATGTACACCCTTGCAATGAAGCACGTGACTGACTCACTACCCTTACAACTCGCCCATGCCTCAAGCATAAATTCTGAATCTCCCATAGCCTAACCCTGGTCCAATAAGGCAAACTTTTGTACACATTCATCAAATCCCATGCACAATTACTGTTTTACTCCTTTCCCTTAGCTGAAATAACTTGCCAATACGCCGACGATCCGCAACCCCATGAGAACAAAATCCTACAGCCCAACTTCAGGTGGTGGGACTCCCCTACTTAGCCCGAAGCTACTCCTTGCACCACCCTAGACCCTGCTGAGATCCTTTCTCCCTTGTTAACATGATCTTGCTCAACCAATCCGTCCAATTCTTCCGTATTCTCCTGTTAGCATCCCTTAAATACTCAAATACTCTAGCACCATTCACACATTCTGCCTCTTACCGAATAGCCACTAAGATTCCTCGCAGAAACTTGCCAACCATACAACCGCTAACCCACTCACAAGAGTTGACCCACCTGTGGAAATCACCAATTGACACCTTCCAATGACGCTGAAATGCACACTCTCTGCAACATCAATACCCCATCCTAAGCCTGCTCTCATTCATCAACTTTACCAGTCCGTCCGCTCCTTAGGAAATCTACTAAATGCGCTATAACATCTTCAAATTCACCGCCACATAGCATCCTTCTTCATTCCTAACAACTCCTCCCTGTTGTATCGAACCTTCCGCCGAAATAATCCACATTTCAACTTAAGCTCGTGGACCCAATCACCATCCACTAAAACTCTCAAATCACTCCAAACTTTCCCTCAAGATAGACAGTCGTCTTACAACTGAACTTATGTGCTACGCTGCCACTCTTCCACTTGGTTAAACTCACTCCTGCAAGCAGCTACCCGGCTTCCTTTTCTTACACCTGACCTTTTAGAAATGGAACCACCGCCTAGCACTTTTCACATATCTTCCTTCATCGTATGCTGCCTAATTGTTGCCTCAATTGAATATCATCCTCTATAGTTCTTAAACCAGTAGTTCACCACGACTTCAAACTCTCTAAAGAACATCTTTCTCGAGTTTCTTTCATTATCAATACTTATCCAGTTCTGAAGCATCGCACCTCCGGTCTCTGACAGCCGCTTCTTCAATACTTATTCACAATACTCTGACCCCATGCAACCGAAGAAACCATAGCACCGACGAACTTAACATATTCCATTCGATCGATGACGACAATATCACATACAGGTGAATATCCCACCTCACTTGAAAACACCAAGTCTTACTACTTTATTAATCCAAAACCTGACCATTATAGTCCAATTGCCTTTCCTCTGCCGGAACTAAAATACTGAAATCTCGAAATTGCACTTGGAGAAGACCTCCATTCAAGCCATTCATCACCCCCCACATATGGGCAAGCATTCTTTCATTATATCGACATCGCGCGATAATCAATCGTAAGCATCATCACCACCTGGGCATAATCTCAAATTCCCCAGAACCACAGCTACTGGCTGAAACAACATATTACTTCTCTGCAGAACAACGACAATAGCCTCAATCAACTTCGCCGGAGAAATCACCTCGTACCACATTCCTAGTATCATTAAAATTCCTCAAATCCTCGATTCATAGCAAGGGCTTCGCGACGCGTAAGATTGAGTAGGAAGAAACATAGGCATAAGCCTCGAAGGAATCAAATCGCACGATGAGGAATCAAGAAGGGTAGTACTCCTAACAGCCCTATAGCCTCTCAAATATAAGTACAGACGTCTCCGTACCGACCCACAAGACTCAATTGGGTTTGCCCGTGACTCGTGAGACCTACGTGAACCTAGAGCTCAATTACCATGTTGTCACGACCCAAAATCCTAACTCAGGTCGTGATGGTGCCCAACACCGGGGTTAGGCAAGCCAATACCCATATAACCAAGGATTTTCACATATTTGATTATTGTTCCAACACGTGCCAAGTTTTAAAGTTCAAAAAATTTAATTTAGAAAGATAAATATCCAATTTACCAAAAGCAGTCATAAAGAGGTGTGTGCTAATATATATACAGACCCGTAAACAATAATATCTACCACGTGTCTGCCAGGAACTAGTGTCACAAGTCCTACGGGCATACTAGCTGAATATACAAAACATATAATATAACTTTCCCACTGTCTGGAAGAAATAGACAGGAATAACAGAAGAAACTCCATGGTGCTGCAGAGGATCGTCAGGAGAAGAAGTTCACCATGAAGTCAGGTCCAATCTATACTCAGAATCGAGCTCTGATCTGATAACCAAATGCACCAGCCTCCGAACCTGTACAATTAAGTACAGAAGCATTAGCATGAGTACATAAATAAATATGTACCCAGTGAGTATCCCGTCAAATCTCGAAGAAGTAGTGACGAGAGGTCCACTTGAACTCACTAAGGTCCAACAAAATAATTTAACAAGATATGATATCAGCAATAGGCATACGAGGGTGATAAGAACAGTACACATTAAAGATAACTGAAGTTCAAATAAATACTGGAAGTAAATAAACAATTGCTACTTCATTTTCCCCCAAATATCTTGTTACTATATCACGAAATCTTTAACAATTTACCATGCGCATATGGAAAAAGGAAAACCGGTCTGAGCCATCATAATAATCATATGTGTGCACTGCCGAGGGTCGAACGGCCCGAACCATAATTTAATCTTTCAATCTCGTCGTGGCATACGGCCCGCTCCCATGAGAGTGGGGGAAATAACACTCCGCTCGCGGAATGTAAATATCGAAGCGGTCACATGCACAAAATATATTCTTCATAAATTACTTTCCAGTGAACAACTCCTTTAAATTATCAAATTCCATGATCTCAGGGAAACAAAGCTACATATAACATGAATTCATGAAGCATATAATTCATTTCGAGGAAAAACACAAGGCAGGATGTGGTCCTAACTGCCTGGACATAATAATAACAGTCGCTACATACGGACTCTCGTCACTTTGTACGCACATAGCCCCCACAAACATTAACACATAGCATTCAGATCACCTATGGGGACAATTCCCTCTTACAAGGTTAGAAAGGAGACTTACCTCCTGTCGAACATACTCCCCGGGTCAAGAATGCACCCGGAACTCCGAACTCGTCTCCCAAGGACTCGAAACAAATCAAATGTTAGGTAAATATATCAAATTATACTCAAAAGAATGGAATTCACCTATTTACTTAGTCATATCATCCTACTTGAAGAAATCCCAAAATTCATCCCCGGGCCCGCATGCTCGGATTCGGAAATATTCAAAAGAATCACTTACCCATAACCTAAGGATCGTTAATATGTGATTTTTGTATGATTCCATGGTTAATTAACGTATAATTCCCTAAATTTTCATAAAGCCCTAGGTTACTACTCAAATCCTTGATTTTCACTAATTAGTTGGTTAATTTAACTAGTAATTCATGCATTAAACTAAAATTAGGGTAGAATTCACTTACCTTTCAGTAGATAGGTCGTGGGGCTCTTTTCCAAGCTCTCAAGGTCTCTAACGGTGGGAAGAAATGGAGAAAAATGAAGAATTCCCGTGTTTTAAAGAACTCACTGCCTTCAGTGGTCTCGCACCTGCGAGTAAAGGCTCGCACCTGCGGAATTGGGCAAGGGAGCCTGGGCTCGCACCTTCGGAAAGGAGACCGCACTTGCGGCTCCGTTCCTGTGGAACTTGGTCTACATCTGCGAGAAAATGCCAGCCCAACTGAAGTCGCACCTGCGAGGCTTGGGAACGCAGGAGCGGTCCCGCACCCGCGACTAGGCAACCGCACCTGCGGCCACACCAGATCGGGTGCACCAGCAACTGCTTCAGCTGGATTTTGGCCTCGTTTGGTGCCCGAGAGGCACCTGGGCCCACCCGAGCCCCCGTCCAAATATACCAACAAGTCCCAAATCAGAATACGGACTTTCTCGAGCCTTAGCAACACCCAAAACAACGCTAAAACTCAAAATCACACCTCAAAACCCCTAAACATCAAACTTAAGAACTTCAAGTTCTTGAATTCGCTAACAATGCGCCGAATCGACCTATACTACTCGAAATGACACCAAATTTTGCAAGCAAGTCATAAATTACATAACAGAACTATTCCATTGTTCGGAATCGCATTCCGACCTCGATATCAAAATTTCCACTTCCGGTCGGATTTCTCAAAAACCTTCAAATTTCTATCTTTAGCCAAATAACTTCAAAATAACCTACGGACATCCGAATTCACTTCCCATCGCGCTCCCAACTCCAGAATCACCATACAAAGCTATTCCCAGGCTCGGAATCCCAAACAGACATCAAAAACTCTGAAATGCTTTCCAACCCAAATTTATGAAATCCTTCTAAAACACTAACTTACACAATATATGCTGAAACTCTCTCGGGTTATCCAAAACCTGATCCAGGCATACGCCCAAGTCTAAAATCATCATGCAAACCTGCTGGAACCTTCAGATCCTGATTCGAGGTCGTTTACTCAGAATTCCAATCTTAGTCAATTTCTCCTACTTAAGGCTTCCGAAATGAGAATTTTCTTTCCAAATTAACTCTAAACTTCCCGAAATTCAATTCCGACCACACCTACAAGTCATAATACCTGAAGCTGAGCTGCTCATGACCTCAAACTGCTGAACGGCGTGCTAGAGCTCAAAACGACCGGTCGGGTCATTACATTTAGGATTGTCACTCTTTCTTTTTACTCTAGATCGTATGGTAGAGCCCACTTGTAAGAATTCAGATTCCTAAATTCTCTTATTTTCGTAGTACAACGATACCAACATCCAGAAAGACGGTTGGTAAGAGATGTAGATTTTGAGAGTTGAGTTAGAGGAACTCGAGTTTGCATCGTTCCTATGATGAATAAATGTGAGGTCTTCAGCAGAACATGTGTGTACTAAGACGTGTAAGCTTCTTGATAAGGAGCCTTAAGGCAAGAATATCTATCAACCCCAATGGTGAAAAGAAACGAGCGATTCAGAAGATAGATACAAATTTCAACAAGTAAAAGAAGCAAAATGAAGAAGGCTACGAGGTACCCAATTAGTGAAGAATATCATTATTTACCATTCACGAAGAGAGATATAAGCATTATGAGTTACCTTTAACATTAACAGATGAATGTACAGTTGGCCACACCCATCTCATTTATGCCCTATGGGGGCTAACAGAAGTAGTATAAGAAAAGGACAGATATCAGGAACCGGTTGGGGTTAAAATAACCCAAAATGTTGGATGGATTGTTGCAATAGCTGACATTTCCGAAGGGATTGTGAGACACCCATATGGTGCACTCTAAAATAGTACAGTTAGATATGAGTACAATAAAGATAGGCATTGGAAGCCTTGAAGGGATAAATATTATCTTAGTGTGGCTTCCGTCTCTAGTAGAGTGAGAATGTTAGGCAACCCGAAGAGCCAGAGGATAGAGCAAGGGGAGCTAAAAGCAATATGTGTTGTTGTAGTTTCCAAAATAAAGTGATAGACAGAGATGTTAGTGGAAAAAATAAGGATAGTTAATGAAGCATTATGAGTAAGATATGATACATGGATGACGACGGTAGATCAAAAAGATGACAGTATTACAGAGTCTATAGTCAAATGAAGGAAAAGACAAGAGGTGACAGGCCTCGAGACAACAAAAGATTATAGGCCATAAAGTCATATCTTCATTTTGAGAAATAAGTTTGTGCATCTAACGTGATTACTGGAAGGAAAAGTTAGACCCAGAGTAATAGAAATCGTTATGGACTGGTGAACAAGGTAGAATAAACATGAATTAGGGATTGAGTAATTTGATAATAGTCGGCATTATGAGAATTTCAGAGATTGTGTTCCGACAATAATAGAATGGACGATAGAAGGATAACCTTTAAAGGTCATTTAGGAAGACGCTTCCCTAAAGCAAGCAATGTGAGAAAAGTTAAGCTTAAGGGACTGTATATGCCAATTATACTAAGTGTCACCCTCGCGAGTAAGGAAATTTGTTATCATTGGTATAGAAGGATTACCGCAAGGCGAGTAAGGGTCATCAATGATGTGAAAAGATGACAGAGATAAAAGGTAAAACATCTATATGTAGATAGTCATAGCACTAAATCTTAGTACTCCCCTAAAGGAGCGAATATTGATGTGGCATGAAATCAGAATTAAGTGGTTCTAGTAATCATGGGATTTTAAATGAAGAATATGGTAAAAAAAATGAGATTACACTTATTCGGATCCTATGTATATGCTGCGATTCCAGAACATTAAGAAAGCACGACGTCAAGGAGAGGAAGTAAGGGTTTCGGCTCGGGTGGTTACTAATAAATTTAAGAGCCAGCGCAAGATGTAAGTTAAGACCAAGGAAATAACCCAAGAAAGATTACGCGGAGTAATGATATGAGAATGGGCCAGCGAGTACTTACTATTTTATTCCAGAAGAGCCTAGTTATGGCTAGACAAGAGGTTGTAGACAAATCAGTAGATCGTGTATGATAAACATAGTAAAATCCAATATAGTAAATTCAGCCTCGTGGTTATGACATATAATACTTGAGATATATTCAGATAGGAGTTGAGGAAGTTAAAGGTACCGTATGAGTGTTAGGGGAATGAAAGAGAATGCGACTGGAAAGACAGTCAAAATATTAATTCAGAAGCAACCCTACAAGTACAGGGCATGGACATAAGTAACTACGGATAATTATAGGCAAGGAAGAATAGCAAAAATTTCGTCGATAAGCTCACGGCTTTACAAGAGTCAGAAGGTCCTCCCTAAGTACTACAATGAAAGACTAGCTGAGGAAATAAGGAAGAAGGCTTCAACCTAAACATGGTAACTCGAAGGAGAAATGGTCATGTAAAAAACGTTCTTACTCAACATTATATGCGCTACACAAGAAAGTGGCACCTACCGTGGCTAATGAGCGTGAACTAAAATCAAAAGTAATATTCGAGAACATATGAGTTGCACGAAAACTCCGCCATGCATGGGAACTAAGATAAGTTAAGTATGCGCACAACAAGGGGGTAGAAACACTAGGAAAAATAATGGCTCACTTTTAAAGAAAGCTAAGAATGGACGAAAAAGAATTATTTGATTAATGATCCAGAGTTAGTTACGTTAGGAACTCACTTAAGAGTTTGGAGTTTTATAAATGCAGCATATACGTTGTCAATCATACAGCCGTAGAAGATTCCAGTATAAGTTAAAAGAAAGAATTAAGTGTCGGTTATAGACAACGGATTGAATTGCTAAAGTATTATATCATGAATATTCCATAGAGCCCATGAAAGGCTAAAAGTAATAACTAATAACATGAGCTGTAGATCGGCAGATAGCTTAAGACTACATAAAAGGTGATCAGAAAAAGGAGAAACTAAAGAGTTACATCAACAAAGTAAATCTGGAATCTGATTATTGGACCAAGAATATTATAGACCTTGTGATTGAGAACATTGCAAGATTACTCTTATATATCCGAGGTACAAGAGAGATAGTACAATAGCCATATTCAATAAGGGCTCTACGATAGATCCAGTTAGAAGAAGTACCAGCCTCATAAGAAGTCAGTATGAAGCTCCCACGGGATTGTGTATACACCAGAGGTGCAAGTATTATAATAGAGCTTCAAATTGTTGATGTGAATTATACATTTGTGGAAGGGATGTTATGAAATAGATAGAAGAATATGAGGCAATATTTTAAGATAAGTAAGGTAAAGGTGGACAATGTACGAGATACTCAAATGCAGAAGGTTGTGAATAGTCCTTACTTCAGATAGAAGGCTAGAAGTGTGGGGATTCAATATCCATGAATTATATCGGCATCGTCAGTGGCATGTCTCCCAACCTATGGTTTCTAGGTATTGAGAAGACAGATTAAGAAAGTAAAGAAGAGTTAGAGACGGTGTGATGTCCTGCTTTATGTTCCATAATGACATAAGGAAATCTATGATGCAAGAAAGTTGAAAGGTTGTGAGTAATATAAATAGATATGTGTAGATCGCAAGCTATTGTATGGTAAAGAGACAAGGTTCTAGAAGACAAGATTAAGGATGTGAAAGGGCGAGTGAGAATGTGACGAGAATGGATAAGTCCTCGGGATTAAGCCCATGAATACAGGAGAGCTAATGGTTTCCCTAAGTTATAGAAAGTTCAGTATAGCCTGAATGAAGTCAAAGAAAGATAAGACTAATAGCATCTAGAAGGAATGGAATGTTGCCTTGGTAGTGGAATGAGGGTGTGATTATGATAGATAAGGGATGACATTTAGGCCTTCGATTGAGTATTGATTTGAAGAAGAAAAAACCGGATTTCAAGAATTGTATAGGATAAAATATTCATGTAAGTAAATCATTGGGATGCTATGAAGTAAGATAGAAGTATAGTATCGCTGATTAGTCTAATTACTCAAAATGTCTCCGATAAGACGTGGGCCCTAGCTTCAGTGTTACATAAGAGGTCAAGTTATCAGTGGTACATTGTGGATCAGCGTTAAGGTGAATAGACAATAAAGGGATAAATTTCTAATGTATGATAGTTGATAAGGATTCCATCCTTTGGATGAACAATAACAAGGAAGCATTGAAGGACTTGGATTTATACATCTATGATAAGAAGCGAGAGAGTAACATGGAATTGGGTAGAATACCTCGATAAATAAAACCAAGGTAAGACCTACCTAGATGCAGTAAAGTCATACAGATGAATAACCAAGTCTATGAAATAAGATACAACAATATTCGTAAGATCAACAAAGTACCGAGCAAAGAACTTCAGTATACTTATAGATGCCCTAAGGGACATCTTGTCAAGCTCTATATATGTTCACAAAGTAAGGCCTATAGATTGGCTAAAAATTGGAGGAAAAAGGAGAGAAAAGTCACATAGGCGCTCTTACAAGGTCATAATCTTAGAGGTTGCAAGATAAAAGGTAGCAACAGTTACGAGATTAGAAGATTTCCGACCTCAAGTCGTGGTGTGAGAAAAAAACTTAGAGAGGGGGAATGCCCTAACCTTTTGATTTATTCATAGAACAGTTGCCTAGATGGCAAGAAGAGTTCTAATGTGTGCGGAAGACATAGATTATAAAAATGATAAATGCATCAGTCAAAATTCGAGGATGAATGTTCCACAAGGAAATGATGTTACACCCCACGTTTTCGTACGTGGAAGTACGCCATAAGTAAATTGATTAAAGCTCGGAAATGAGATATTACATCGCGCATTTTTCGTATGTTAATGTTTCGGCGTATCTTAATCAACGTAAGTTCGGGAATGGGATTATTTTGTGATTATAAGCATTATGCTATTTCAAACAAGTGATGAGTAAATTCATGAAGGTGAGAGGTTAAGAAAATCGAAGAAAATGAATTTCGTCGAAGTTTGGCATTTTGGGATAAGCTACGGCCGAAGCTAAAATATTCGGTATTTATGGACTAGTACTATACAAGATACACATAACCATGATAGTAAGGTGTATAAGTTATATTAAAAGTGAGTAGTATTTTATATAATTTGAGATAATTCTTAATTATGTGGGTAATTGATCAATTATTGGGTAGTGGAATATTACTAAATTAATTAAGGAATTATTGGATAATGATTAAACCCCGTGCAATTAAGAAATTATGTGGCAGCACTCCATCCCATTTAAGTGACTCATTAAGTCTTGCCTAGATGGCATATTTTGAGGTATTACAATGGCTTAGTCATCCACCAAGTGGGCCACACCCAAAGGCTTTCTACAATAAGCAAGACCATCAAGTTACTTCACGTTTTTGGCAATGTAAATTCATGTTTATCTTACAAATCAAATTGGATCCCTTGTGTAAGTAGAGTGAGCTGATCGTGAGAAGTAATCAAAACAATTCCATAACAAAATTCTAAGAGAATCGGTTGTTGGTTGTTGATTCTGTAAAGCGTGAAATTGTGATTCTAAGGGAGTACAGTGCTATCTTTTCCAAAAATATCATATGAATTTTTCCTACTTCGATCCGTCGTTATGTGTTCTTTGCGAAACATGTGTGTTAGAGAAATTGTCAAGAGAATCGGTCCATGTATGTTAAGGCTAAACCTTTCCTTCATTTTAGCATGATCTCGTAATAACATATGTTTGATAACGAGGCAGAAAGAGAAGTTCATACTCCCGAATTCATATACATTATCTAGTCTCATAAGTTACAGTTTTCTCCCTTATCAGGACTTCATATTCAGTTGAGTATTGTCTTCTTCCAGTCAAGAGAGTAGATAGTCTATATATATGGTATTACCATATTTTGACTACCATTGAGCTATAACCGATGGGTAAGCCCCTACTAGGCAACCTCTGATCAGATGGTAAGTCATATACAGAGCCTATTGTGGCTGAGCGCCTATGAGCAAGCCCAGAATGGCCGAGATATAGAGCCTAGTATGGCCGAGCACCTATGAGGGAGCCTACTACGGCAGAGTAGTTATATATATACCGAGCCTTATAAGGTCAGACTACTAGTTTACTTACTATATTGAGAGAGTTGAGTCACTATCAGCAGGTAAGCATATCTTCAGATTATCTTTGACTCCCACTTACTTTAAGTTATTATATTATCAGCTTAGTTTCAGCTTTCAGTTATTCTTTTGCCTTACATACTCGGTAAAATATTTCGTACGGACGCCCCTTTTGCCCGGGACGCTGCATTTCATGCGTGCAGGTTCAGATAGATAGACGAGTAGACCTCCTCAGTAGGTGTTTCCCTAGTTCAGCTTGATCGGTAAGCTCCACATCCTTCAAAGTGGTCGGGTATAGAGTTTTATATACATCTTGTGTATATATGTATATATATGTTATGGATATGTCGGAGCCCTGTTCCGATCACAGTACATCCATCAGTAGAGGCTTGTAGACATATCCTGTCAGTTAGTGCAGTATGTTAAGCTTGTAAGCCTTGTATGTATATTTTGTTTGTTTGTCAGCTGTAGTAGTTATGATGGCCTTGTCGGCCCAGCTTGATATTGATGTTTAGTCAGCGTTCGCAAGTAGTCTTGCAATGTGGCCTATGGCCAAAGTATGACATTATATGTTCAGAGTCCCTTAAGTTTATGCGAAACGATAGGTGAGGCACCGGGCGCCGGTCTTGCCCCCTGGTTCGGGGCGTGACAAATTTTTTACATGGGCTTATACTTGGAATCGAATTTGGAGGTCCTTAGGTTGATATTTTTTTTTGCCAAAAAATTGTCAATTTGAGATTTTGAAGTCTAGCCGTAGTTTGACTTTTGAGTATCGGGTCCAAAATTTAGGTTTGGGACATGTAATAGGTCCATTATGCTATTTAGAACTTGTCTGCAAAAAAAGGTATCTTATGGAGGTGATAGGATTGAGACGCTTATTTGCAATTCTAGAAGTTCTTGATCTTTACTTTGAAATTCATGTGTTTCGGTGTTCGATTCGTAGTTCTAGATGTTATTTTTATGTTTATAGTGCACGAGCGAGTTCGTATGATATTTTTAGACTTGTGTGGATGTGTGGCTTTAAGCCCTGGGGGCTCAGATGAGTTTCAGACGTGATTTGGAATTGTTTGGATGGAAAACTGGACTGCAGGTGTGCTGATGCCTCATGTGTCGCAATTGCAAACACTAGTATTGAAATTGCAATCCTAGCAAGGGTGTCACGCCCCAACCCTGGGAGACGTGACCGACGCTTAACCGAGTGAACCCGGTCAAGCAAGCCTATTTAGCCTTTCCTACTCGTCTCATTTACGCCCCGTGATTATGTTATAACATCATTCACTGAGTTAGCAGGAAATAAATCAAAAGCATTTGTTCATAATATTAATCCATTCTTTCTTATACACCGATATCCAAAAATTAGGTCTTCCAAAATATACATGCTAATTACAATCTTTATGGGATGGTATTACAGTTACACGATAACCCAAAAACTACCCAACAAAATACATGACCCACATGAGTGTCTACGGAGCCTCTAAGATAAAGAAGATGAACATGGTTCCGCCGGCGACAAGGCCCTGGCAATACCTGAAATAGAACAACATATACAAAAGGAGAGCAACACATTTTATACACGGCCCCGAGAGGAAGTGGGGATCACCGTAACTGCTGTAAGGATGAGGAGAAGGCACCACTACCGACGATCAGCGCTACCAGCTACAGAGCCA
Organism: Nicotiana undulata; assembly: GCA_005239495.1. NCBI lineage: Eukaryota > Viridiplantae > Streptophyta > Magnoliopsida > Solanales > Solanaceae > Nicotiana > Nicotiana undulata. Next base: position 71,267 of record ML275242.1, on the reverse strand, counting down.
CTTACATCCATAAGGAGCTGTAGCGCCCCCAGCAAAAAAGGATGTTAGTACCATCGAATAGTACTAGAATATGTAAATAAACTCTACTCTAGATAGAAATAATAGCAAACAGGTAGTAATGCAATTAGAGGCATCAAATAACATTTCATAAAAATAGGAGGAACACAAACAAGAGTCACCATGGTTTCTTAATCCGTTATTCCATCTTTTGGATAGTAGTCCTTTAAAACCAAGTGCCACAATTTTCATAATACCACCGTGTCTTTTACACAGTGTTCGGTCTTGTCCCGACCGGCTAAGTTATCCCAAGTGAGACATCATCAGCATCATAGTACATAATACCACGTTTTCACGTGGAGTCCGATCTCGGCCTGATCGGCTAAGCCATCTCACTTGAAACAGTGAGACATTACCAATATCATATTTTCGATGCAAATACCACCATGTATACAGAATGGAGTCCGATCTCGGCCTGATCGGCTAAGCCATCTCACTTGAAACAGTGAGACATTACCAATATCATATTTTCGATGCAAATACCACCATGTATACAGAATGGAGTCCGATCTCGGTCCGATCGCCTAAGCCATCTCACTTTGGGACATAACCATATCAATTTAATTATTCGGTCCACATTCCTTTTCCATCATGTATTATACAATTCTTGGCACTTGGACATATCCAACCATTTGTGTTACATTCCTCTCTTTAACCGTTTCATATAATCATCCTTCATATCAACTAGAACCAACATATAAGGATTCATACATATAATAAAGAAAAGAGCACGATAATCATAATTTACATTTCAAGTAGCATAGTGACATGGTAGCAACTTAGAACAATATGGAAACAGGAGTTTCCCAACTTAACACATTGAAACCATCAATTCTTCAGAGAATCAAACAAGGGACTCATACCCGATATTTTATCATCAATAGGTTCATGCTATGAAGATTAGAGTTATCCATACATACCTTAATTGGGTCTTTCCTTAATTTGTACCACAAATGCCGGAACCCTTAGCACCTTCAATCTGTTCCACAATGCAGCACAATTGAACTCAAAATTAGGAATTTGATCATAGACCTAGCTTAATTTAGCATTATACTTCCATTACGAACTTGCTAAGGTCCCATCCCCCATTTCGTTCTATTTGTTTTGCCTTTATTTACCCACACATAATCTAGAATCCCATGCATGCAAAGTCCTTATCCTTACTACCCAAGAACTATTCCCCCATGGCCCATTTAAATTATATCAATGGAATTTAGAGTTGGTGTAGAAGAAACTTACCTCTTTGAGTGAGTGAAAATTGAACCCTATGTGATTATTCCCAAGCCCTTGGTGATGATTGTGGATGAATCTTGATGATAAGGGAAGCTTTTATCACACTAGGACCTCTCTCCCTCACTCTATAAAGTCAGAAAAATGGTTTAAAATAGGTGGGAAAGTGTCTTATATTGATCTTGGGTCGGTTTTATAAGTTAGAAAATAGGGTGCCCCGACTCAAAAATGCAGTCGCATATGCGATCGCAGAATGGAAATGCGGCCCGCAAACCTGCCGCAAAAATGGCTTCAACTGGGCGAACCAATTGTCCAGTTACGCGGTCACTATGCGGCCCGCATAACTGTTATGCGATCCCATAATGCACCGCCATAATAGTTATGCGGTTGCATTTTGGACCGCATAATTTCTCTCAAATTGGGCAGTCACCTGCCCTACTCTGCTGCCATTATGCGGTCCGCAAAGCAGATTTGTGATCGCATAGTGGGCCGCAGATCAACATCTTTTTGCAAAAAATTTCCTCTAAGTCCGCAGGGTACTTTTCAATCCTAAAGGTCCGAACCGCGGTTCTCAATCTCGCCGCGAAGAATTTCTACAGTTATTACAACATAAGGATCTAATTGGGCTTCATTTTGTTTATGGATTTCACTGGTCTTTACATCCTCCCCCACTTATGATCATTCGTCCTCGAATGAGGATCGAGGATTCACTTAGGTTCGAATATACTATATGCCAACCCCCAAATTTAACTAACTCCCAATTTTTCTGAATATTTTTCCAGAGTTTCCTTTGTAATTAGGCATATCCACATGTTAGAGAGCCCCCAAAACACATTTCAACGAACTTCATACAATCAGTCAACACAATAGAACATAAAACAACACAAATCAAAGTATCATAAAAGAATGGATGGCTAGGGAAAGGGTGGCTTTACATAATCTGGTAACCAGTGCTAATATCTGAAGAAAACAACTTCATAGGCTATTACTTGACTATTCAAAAAGTACTTTTTCATTTCATTGTCGGCTTCCCAAGTAGCCTCTTCGACTTTCTAGTTTCGCCATAATACTTTTACCGATGCAATTTCCTTATTTCTTAACTTACAAACATATCTATCAAGAATAGCAACTGGAACTTCTTTATACGACAATTCTTCGTTAACCTCAACGGTCTCAAGCGGCACGATGGCAGAAGAATCTCCAACCACTTTCTTTAACATGGACATATGAAACACCGGGTGCACCAATGACATTTCAAGGGACAGCTCTAGCCTATATGCTACATGTCCTATTCCTTGACTGATTCTATATGGCCCGACATACCTTGGACTTAATTTCCCTTTCTTTCAAACTGCATGACCCCCTTCATGGGAGATACTTTCAAGAACACCCAATCATCTTTTTGGAACTCCAAATCCCTGCGACGAACGTCCGAATAGGATTTCTGACGGCTCTGAGCAGTTTTCAACCGCTCCTTTATGATTCTAACCTTCTCCATAGCTTGATGCACGAGATATGGTCCTAATAGTTCGGCCTCTCCAACCTCGAACCAACCAACCGGCGACCTAAATCTTCTACCATACAAGGCCTCAAATGGCTCCATCTGAATACTGGCATGGAAGCTGTTGTTATAAGAAAATTATATAAGTGGCAAATGATCATCCTAACTACCTTTAAAATCAAGCACACAAGTACGCAACATGTCCTCGAGCGTTTGGATGGTCCGCTCTGCTTGTCTGTCAGTCTGCGAGTGGAAAGCTGTGCTGAGATTTACCTGCGTCCCCAAACCTTGCTGAAATTTCTTCCAAAAATTAGCTATGAATTGGGCCCCTCGATCCAAGATAATGGAAACTGGAGTGCCATGGAGCCTGACTATTTCCTTAATATAAAATTTAGCGTATTGTTCCGCAGCGTCGGTGGACTTAACCGGCAAGAAATGCACTAACTTCGTGAGCCGATCCACTATTACCCAAATTGAGTCAAACTTGCGCGGAATACGGGGTAATCCTACCAAAAAATCCATATTGATCATCTCCCACTTCCACATCAGTATTTCTATAAGTTGCGCCAACCCACCAGGCTTTGATGTTCGACCTTTAATTACTGACAGTTCGAACACTTTGCCACAAAGTCCGCCACACCCCTCTTCTTGTTATTCCACCAATAAACTTCCTTGAGGTCGTGATACATTTTTGTAGAACGGGGTGTACGGAATATCTATAATTATGTGCCTCTGCCATTATCCTCTCCCGAAGGTCATCCACATCTGGGAGACATAACCGCCCTTGGCACCGTAAGACACCGTCATCTCTGCTGAGAGAAAAGGTTGTGGTCCTATGATTAAAAATTGCCTCTTTTAGCCGCGCCAACACCTAATCATTGTATTGCTTTTCCTTGACTTCAGCCACAAGCGATGATTCTGCTATGTTATGTACTATAACATTTCCTTCGTCAGAGGCCGTAAGACAAACTCCCAGACTGGCCAGCTGGTGAACTTCTCGAGCCAAGGGCCTTTGACCTGCTTCCAAGTGAGCCAAGCTACCCATAGATTTTCGACTAAGAGCATCCGCCACCACATTAGCTTTCCCTGGATGATATAAGATATTCATGTCATAATCTTTGAGCAACTCCAACCATCTTCTTTGCTTCTAGTTTAATTCCTTCTATTTGAATATAAATTGAAGAAATCTTGTGGTCTATGAATACGTCCACGTGGACCCCATACAGATAATGGCACCAGATCTTTAATGCAAAAACAACTACTTCAAGCTCCAAATCGTGAGTCGGATAATTCTTTTCGTGATTCTTAAGCTGCCTTGAAGCATATACTATAACCTTACCACATTGCATTAACACACACCCAAGACCAACCCTTGAAGCATCACAATACACCACAAACCCCTATGTACCCTCTGGCAAGGTCAACACCGGCGCCGAAGTCAATCTCGATTTCAATTCCTGGAAACTCCTTTCACAAGCATCGGACCACTGGAACTTGACCGCTTTCTGCGCCAATTTAGTCAATGGGGAGGCAAAGTAGAGAATCCTTCCACAAACCTCCTATAATACCCGGCTAAACCCTTAGGAAAAGACGAATTTCTGTCGGGGTTGTAGGTCTAGGCCAATCCTTTACTGCTGCAATCTTATGGGGGGTCAACCTTAATCCCTTCCCTAGAGACAATATGGCCCACAAAGGTAACAGATTCAAGCCAAAATTCACATTTCGAGAAATTTGCATATAACTGGTGCTGGTGAAGAGTCTGCAGGACTGCCCTGAGGTGATTGGCATGATCTTCTCGACTTCGTGAATATACAAGAATATCGCCAATGAATACTATCACAAAGGAGTCAAGAAATGGCATGAAGACCCGATTCATAAGGTCCATGAAAGCAGCTGGGGCGTTGGTTAGCCCAAAGGACATCACCAAAAACTCAAAGTGCCCATATCGAGTTCTGAAAGCTGTTTTAGGAATATCTTGCTCCCTTATCTTTAATTGATGATATCCGGACCGCAAATCAATTTTTGAGAAGAACCTAGCACCTTGCAATTGATCGAACAAATCATCTATTCGAGGCAACTGGTGCTTGTTTTTTATTGTGACTTTGTTGAGTAGTCGGTAGTCAATACACATACGCAGCGACCTATCTTTCTTCCTGACAAAGAGAACTGGCGCGCCCCAAGGCGACACACTTGGTCGGATGAATCTCTTTTCTAGCAAATCCTTCAAATGCTCCTTTAGCTCCTTCAATTATGTCGGTGCCATCCTGTAGGGTGGAATAGATATCGGTTGCGTGCCCGGCAATACATCAATTTCCCTGTCTGGAGGGATCCCAAGGAGCTCATTTGGAAAAACATCAAGGAATTCATTCACAATGGGCACGGACTCGAGAGTAGGTACCTTAGAGGTGGTGTTCGCAACTCGGACCAAATGATAGATACACCCTTTTTTGATCATCTTCGAGGCCTTAAGGTAGGAAATAAACATACCTCTTGGTATAACATTATTCCCTTCCCACTCAACAGCTAGCTCGTTAGGAAACTCAAGCCTCAAAATTCTGGTTCGACAGTCGTGTTTGGAGAAGCAAGAATAAAGCCACTCCATTCCCATTATTACATCAAAATCAATCATTCCCAGCTCAATAAGATCGGCCGTGGTATCCCGACCACGCACCGTGACAACACCATCCCTATATACCAGCGCGGTCGTAATAGATTCACCAACCGGAGTAGACATTAAGAACGGCTCATGAAGTTGTTCCGGTTTTATCCAAAAGCTTGAAGCAACATAAGAAGTGACATAGGATAAAGAAGATCCAGGATCCATAAGGGCATACACATCATGGGATTGAACAGTCAAAATACCTGTGACGGCATCTGGAGAAGCCTCTGCACTCTGTCGACCACTCAGGGCATAGAACCAGCTAGGTCCTCCCGAACCCCGTGCACCACCCCTAGCTTCACCCCGCCCAGCCATCCAGTTCTTCAGCTGCTACATCTTCAGCACACCCTCCAACCCGAGGCTCTGCTGGTGCAAGTTTGTCATGCCCCAACCCTGGGGGACGCGACTGGCGCTTAACCGAGTGAACCCGGTCAAGCAAGCCTGTTTAGCCTTTCCTACCCGTCTCATTTACGCCCCGTGATTATGTTATAACATCGTTCACTGAGTTAGCAGCAAAATAAATCAAAAGCTTACGTTCATAATATTAATTCATTCTTTCTTATACACCGATATCAAAAAATTAGGTCTTCCAAAACATACATGCTAATTACAATCTTTATGGGATGTGATTATAATTACACGATAACCTAACAACTACCCAACAACATACATGACCCACATTAGTCTCTACGGAGCCTCTAAGATAAAGAAGATGAACATGGTTCCGGCGGCGACAAGGCCCTGGCAATACCTCAAAATAAAACAATATATACAAAAGGAGACCAACATATTTTATACACGGCCCCGAGAGGAAGTGGCGCTCACCGGAACTGCTGTAAGGAGGAGGAGAAGACCACTACCGATGATCGGCGCTACCAGTTACAAAGACACCTACATTCATAAGGAGATGTAGCGCCCCCGGCAAAAGGGACGTTAGTACCATCGAATAGTACTAGTATATATAAACAAATTGTACTATAGATAGAACAAACAACAAACATGTAGTAATGCAAATTAGAGGCCTCAAATAACATTTCACAGAAATAGAGGAACACAAACAAGAGTCACCATGGTTTCTTAATTCGTTATTCCATCTTTTGGGTAGTAGTACTTTAAAACCAAGTGCCACAATTCTCATAATACCACCGTGTCTTTTACACGGATTCCGGTCTCGGCCCGACCGGCTAAGCCATCCCAAGTGAGACATCATCAGCATCATAGTTCATAATACCACCGTGTCGTTTTCACACGGAGTCTGATCTCGGCCCGATCAAATAAGCCATCTCACTTGAAACAGTGAGAAGAATTGAGTTAGATCTATCAACAGTCAAAGCTATTCAGGACTCTCCACCTACGAAGAATAAGAATTATGCGATGAGATTTTACGGCGTCTCAATTGCATCAGCCACTTCATAGCACAATCAATCGTGATATGTGAGCCAATCTTTAGGATGTTTAGGGAAGATGCTGCAACAAGTTGGACTGGAGAATGCTAGAAAGCCTTCGACAAAATCAAGGAGTATTTATCTAGAGCACCCGTTCTGGTCCCACCAGAACCACAAAGACCTCTGTTGCTTTATTTGTCCGTATTGGATGGAGCTTTTGGTTGAGTTTTGGGACAAAAAGATGAAGCTGGAAGAAAAGAACAGTCGATATATTATCTGAGCAAGAAATTTACGCCAAATGAAGCCCGGTACTCATTGCTAGAACACACCTTTTGTGCTTTGACGTGGATAGCTCATAAGTTGAGGAAGCATTTCTATGCATACACTATATATCTCATATCAATGTTGGATCCACAAAATTAAATCTTTCAGAAACCCAAGCCTACGGGTAAGTTATCAAAGTGGAAAATATTGTTGAGCGAGTTCGACATCGTCTATGTAACTGAGAAGGCAGTCTAAGCGAAAGCATTGGCGGATTATCTAGCAGAAAATCCCGTAGACGAAGAATACGAACCATAGAAAACATATTTTCCTGATGAGGAGGTATCATTTTTGGGTGAAGATATCACTGAGGCATATGATGGTTGGAGAATGTTCTTTGACAGAGCAGAAAACTTCAAAGGAGTGGGTATTGGAGTTGTCTTAGTATCGGAGACTGACCAACACTATCTAGTATCCTCAAAACTCAGGTTTCCATGCACCAACAATATGGCAGAATATGAGGCTTGCATTTTGGGGCTCAGGTTGGCCATTGACATGAACGTTCAGGAGTTGTTGGTAATCGTAGATTCAGATCTTTTGGTGCACCAGGTTCCAGGGGAATGGGCTATGAAGAACAAAAAAATATTGCCATATTTTAATTGTGTACAAGAAGTGATCAAGAGCTTCACAAAGATAGAATTCAAACATGTTCTAAAGATTCTAAACAAGTTCGCATATGCGTTAGCCACTTTGTCCTCCATGATACAACACCCAGACAAGAATTTCATTGATCATATCCCAATAGGGATTCGTAAATAACCATCTTAGTGTGCCCATGTTGAAGAAGTGATTGACAGGAAATTCATGGTTCCACGACATCAAGAAGTACCTGGAAAGGGGAGAATACCCAGAGACTGCTACCCATACTCAGAAGCGCACGCTTTGAAGATTAGCCAACCATTTCTTTTAAAGTAGGGGAATTCTGTATATAAGGAATCCTGGCCTGGGGTTACTACTGTGTGTTGATGCCAAGGAGTCATCCAGGTTAATCAAGGAAATACATGTTAGAACCTACGGACCGTACTTGAATGGTTTCACCTTATTCAAGAAGATATTAAGAGCAGGGCATTTCTGGATGACTATGGAAACAGGCTACATCAAGTATGTTCAGAAGTGTCACCAATGCCAGATACACGCTGACATGATATGAGTACCACCTGACGAACTCAATGCGACAAGTTCACCCTGGCCTTTCTCTACTTGGGGTATGGATGTCATCGGCCCAATCGAACTCACTGCCTCAGACGGGCATAGGTTCATTCTGGTGGCCATATACTACTTCGCAAAATGGGTTGAAGCTGCATCTTAACAAAGAAGGTCATAGCTGTTTTTGTTCGGGACCGAATGGTTTGTCAATTTGGAGTACCAGAGCCAATCCTTACTGACAACGCCGCCAATATCAACAATGATTGGATGAATTCCATGTGTGAAACATTCAAGATCAAGCATAGGAACTCCACGGCATACAGACCGCAAATGAACGGGGCCGTAGAAGCAACCAACAAGAACATCAAGAAGATATTGAGGAAAATGGTGGACAATTACAAACAATGGCACAGGAAGCTGCCATTTGCTTTACTTGGATATCGTAACAGTTCACACATTAACTGGGGAAACTCCCTACCTACTGGTTTATGGTACTAAAGTCGTTATTCCTGCCGAAGTAGAACTCCCTTCTCTAAGAATCATACAAGAATTCGAGCTTAGGGATGCAGAATGGATACGAAGCCGCTAAGAACAACTAGCTCTCATTGATGGGTAAAGAATGAATGCAGTATGTCATGGTCAACTCTACTAGAACAAGATGGAAAGAGCTTTCAGCAAAATGGATTAGGACAAGGCAATTCACACCGGGACAATTGGTGCTAAAGCGAATATTCCCGTATCAGGATGAATCCAAGGGGAAGTTCTCACCCAACTGGCAAGGTCCCTACATGGTTCATCGGGTACTAACAGGAGGAGCACTTATACTTGCAGAAACGGATGGAGAGATTTTTCTGAAACCTATCAATTCAGACACGGTTAAGAGATAATATGTTTATGATTATTTGCACTTTTCCATTTGATGTGTCTGAAGTATTCTTGACTTGATTCCCGTTTAAGAGGGGATACGTAAGCACCCATGTGGTTTGGTCACATCCTAATAAAATCTATATTTCCCCATGATCTGAAACTGGGGCAAGATCGCGAGTTTGTCCGATTTCATCACGTTTTGTACAACCAAGGAATGTGTTATCAGGAATATGCATTTAAATAGGGGCAGAATTTTGAGGAGGACCCTCAAAATTCTAAAGGAAAGGAGGTTGAAATGTCTCTAGATGTGCCACAGTCACCGGTTTATCTAAATTATTTTATCTCATATTTCAAACAACTATATTTCTATAAATAATTTTTCAAATGCATGCATGTTTTTCGAAAATTTTATATCTATGAAACCCAAATGTTATCCAGGGTGACTCAAGCAGTATCCCAAGACTGGAGTAAAATAAAAGATGGGAATCAAGAGAACTAACCAACCATTCCCCCGAAAAATCACAATTTTTCATAGAATGCAGGCACAATGAGAATAACACAAATGTTTCCAAATACATACACGCAACAAAATCGCTATCCTCATAACGACAAAAACATCAAGCTAGTAAATACTTCACTCTCTCACAGCCACTCATTGCTTTTCTTGCATAAGGCTAAACATTACCTCTCTTCGCATGAGACTAAGCATTGTCCCCATTTTTGCATGAGGCTAAGCAATATATCCGTAATTGCATAAGGCTAAGCATTGTCTCTTTTTGCATGAGACTAAGCATTGTATCCATTTCTTGCATGAGGCTAAGCATTGCCTCCGTAATTGCATAAGACTAAACACTGCCTTTCTTTGCATGAGACTAAGCATTGTCTGACTTTCTTGCATGAGGCTAAGCATTGTCTCCGTAATAGCATATGGCTAAGCACTGCCTTTCTTTGCATGAGACTAAGAATTGTCTCAATTTCATGCATGAGGCTAAGTATTACCTCCGTAATTGCATAAGGCTAAGCATTTCCTTTCTTTGTATGAGACTAAGAATTGTATCCATTCCTTTCATGAGGATAAGCATTGCCTCTATAATTGAACTAGGCTAAGCACTGCCTTTCTTTTCATAGGTTTATACACTGCCCTCACCATTGCATGAGGCTAAGCATTGCCTCTGCTTGCCAGGGACTAAGCATTGTCTCCTTTCCTCATATGAAACTAAACACTATCTCGACTACACTGCATAAGACTAAGCACTGCTCTCATCTCATATAATACTAAGGCTCGTCTTGTCTCATCCTCGCATAAAACTAAGCATCATATCTCTGCATTTCATAGGTTGAAACATCGCCATTTTGTCCGAAGACGTCATAGTCCGAAGGCACCATCACCATAGCCGGAAGACACCATTACATGGCCTAGGAATCTCTCAAAACTGCGCATCATAATTCGAAGGCGTCATAGTCCAGAGGCATCATCCTCATGGCCCAAGGACACTAGTTCATGGCCTGTGAATCCCTTATCATACACTCCACGGCACAGGACGTCATGGTCTAAGGACATCATCTTCATCATCCAAAGATAACCTTCATAGTCCAAAAGGAATTTGCATCATGTTTAAATTGTCGCAATAACCCATATATATTCCAATTCACCGTGTTTTATGTTTTGTCGGAAATCCGGGAGGTAATCCGTTTTACAAAGGGGAGCAATCTTTGCTCTAGTTTTTGTTCACAACGTTCACATCCTTCGACTACCTCAAACGTAACCGACTATCGCTAGTTGACTATCTTTTCAATGACCATTCGAATATATTTCTCATATACCCGTAACGTCCAAAATTCGCATTCATGAACCCAACTAAAATTGTCTGTTACTTACAACACTACCATACCCAAAAGAACCTGTTTGAAACATACGGCCATTCTTATAGCAACTCCATTGGTTTTGTTCGCCATTGGATCCAGAACTACACACGACCTGATTCACGTAACACCACAGATATGTAGGCAACTCAGGAATCAGGGTTCGGCTTGCTTTTTCCAAATCCCATCATTCCCCACTCAGTTCGGCCAAAATCGGTCATCATTTCTTTTATTCGACAACTCTTTCATCATTCCCGGGTAAATAGGGGCAGCTGTTGATACCATTTTTTTCCCTCACATTTTCCCAAATAGTATAATTTGCAAGATTTATACAGGCATTTTCCATAATTGTTCCGCAAGTTTTAAAGCTTTAAATATGATTTTCTTGCATTTAAACTACTTAAATATTAATTAATTATCCCTTTAAATTATTTATGATGACTTAATCATCCAAAATTATTATTTTATATCCCCATCCATGTTTTAAATATGTTTTTACTTCATTTTACACTATTACATCTGTATTTTAGTTATTTATGTAATTTTTTGCAACAATAGCCAATATTCATGTATAATTTCTTTTTATTACATTATTTGTGCCCAAATAGCATTTTTATATTAAATTATTATTTTCAAGCAACTTAATACACAAATATATTTTTATTATTTGTTAATTACTTTTAATAATACTTTTTAAATTTTTTTGTATGTTTAATTTGTAGCCTAAGTTGTGGTCAAGCTGGACCAATTTAGTGGCGCAAATGTCCAATAACTCTAATCCCAACCTCGCAACCCAATCCAAACGACCCCTTACTAAACTCGGTCAGTATCCATCTTCATGACCCGCGCCGTTAAATTTTTTGAATCCTGGCCATTGATCTCTCAAGATCAACGGCCCTTGTTCATTCCCTTTTTTTTATTAGCCCAACCTAGAAACCCTAACCCCTTGTGTTAGTTTTTGTGTGTCAAACTTGCTAAGTTAAAGTTTTCAACCTAATTGTATGTTCAAGCCCTCTTGTTTGACTAATATTGTTCCCTTATCTTCTAAGAATGATGATCACTGCTAATAGACTTTATGACTCTCTATTGGTTACCATATATGGTTTCTCTCATCTAATTATGGTATGAGTTTGTATATGTCCTTAGGTTGTAATTGATACACTCTCACTCTTGAGACGTGCTGGGTTCTGGGTCTGGTGTTCGTGTGAAAGGTGAAGCTTGCTGAAGGCCCAGGTGTTACTGGCTTATTTCTCTTTGGGCTTGCTCTGTTTAATGGGTATGTGGTCTTTGAGCATGTAACATTCGCAATTGTAGTCATTATTCTTGGGTCTTTAATAATTTATGAACAAAAACAGATGGGGAAATTAATTAAAAAGGGGGTAGGGTACTCTAATTCTCACATAAATGGGTAGAAAGCTTGCCTACAGGATCTATGTGATATATTCGCTATTTGTTTTACATGTTTTTAACTTCATGAGCAGAAAGCCTGCCTATAGGTGTCACACATATCACTCAAACATATTCTCTTTCAAGTATTTTCCATATCTGCTTCTACTACTGTGCTTTCTTAGATAGCATGTCTATAGGGTGTAGCAATGGAATGTTCTCCTTACCTAGGTCTCATGCCTATCGAACTTCGAATGATTGGTCTATCAATCGCCTCAATTATTATTTTACTACTCATCTAGATACCTTGCATATAGGTTTAATAATCAATCAACCGCCCATATCATTTGTGATGCTTTGCTTAGATAGCATGCCTATAGGAATAAAACTATAAAATTAACTGACGATTATTAGATATCATGTTTCTAAGATATTGTCACATGCCTAAGAAACTCGTCTATAAAATTAGATTTGGTAATTCATAATTTTGGGGTCGTTTCACTGCCTTTTGCACAAACAATCTAGAAATCATGCCTATAGGTTGTAATCTGCAATAGAAATACATCGCGAAAATCATAATCACTTAGAAACTGTAGTATTTATAACGATTTAATATGTCTGTACATTAGCCTAAAAATGTAGCATTACCTGTTTGATACTGGAATCACATAGAGATCATGCCTATAGGACCAAAGGGCTCTAAGTCTTAAGTTCGAAATGTTCTACTACTTAATCTAAAAATCAGTATGTGTGCTTCTTTGTTTATGTTTGGAGGCTAACATGGGCCACTCTTTGCTATTATGTGCAGTCCTATTTGTTTTGTATGTGCGGTTTGTTTTATCATTTTGAGCAACGTAAGTAAGTCTAGAACCACCCAAATAGAGGTCCAAAGCTTCTTGGACCATAGGCATAGGACGAGTGGTGCACGCATAGGGAACGTCTTAGAATTGAATTAGAATGCTTTAGGTAAACAACGTCAACATAGTAATCGGGTAGCAGGAGATGATTGTTTGTGCTCCCTGAATAATATGAGCAACTCCTATCTAAAGGGAGTGGCGAGGTTTTATTTATGTTGCACGGGGTAATCCTTTAGGCTAAAAAACTTAGGACCCCCCCCCCCCCTCCTTAATTTACTTTCTATTCACTTAGTCATTTAATATTGACCATTGTAGTTGTATCCTTGTAGTCCTTAAAGATTTGTGCCAATCTTCATTTGTGTTATAATGAAACTCTTCGACTTCTATATTTCTTTGTCAATCTAATCATCTAGCCTAATTTCATAATCCACATCGTCATAAGTTCGGTTCGGGACCCACAGTTGTGGACTTTGAAGAGTGCCTAACACCTTCTCTTTGAGGTAATTTGAGCCCTTACCCAATCTTTGGTGGCATTGACTAGTCAAACCGAGTTATTTGCATAATAGGTGCCCTAACGCAGCTGAAAATGATTAGGTGTGACTCTTTTCTTTTAACACCCTTCTTTTAAAAGAGATGTCACTTGTCGAAACCCGCTTTCGCGAGAAAATAGGGCGCGACACACCTATCCTATCAAAACCCTATCTTCTCCCATTGGTAACCTTCTTTGCTTAGTCCTCGTTTCGATTGTCATTAGTCAATAGCTTTAGATTCTAATTTAATTTTGTTATTAATCATATAAATCTCTACTGTTGATGATCTTTGATACAAACCAAGCTAGAAACACGAGAATACTGTTTAAATCCAATCCATGTGGATACGATATTATACTATACTATATTTGATTAGCGAGCATAATTAAGTGTGTGTTTTGCGTTCATCGGTAAGTTATTCTTATTTAGAATCGTAGCTACACATTATCTCTCTTATTTTTGAGTTATTCATGTCGAAGTTGTGAAGACGTTATCACGTTGAGGCCAAGTTATTTATTATTGAGATATCCTTTTTGTTGTGAAATTTACATTCATTGATATTGTTGACATCCTTGTACACTGTGTTGTTGAGCCATGGGCTATTGTTGTGTAAATATAGATATTGTTGATTATTGGCAAGTTGTGATATATGGGAACATGTGGTATGAGTTGTTATTGTGATGTGAAATTGATGTGAATGTGGCGGTATAAGAACAGGAGTTAATGTGCATGCGACGGCACAATGTGGGACTTATGTGTGTGTTTCTCGTAAGAGAATTATTTGAAGCCAAGCGGCATTGAGCTAAAGTGAATGTAGCTATTTCAGAAAAAATATTTTCAAAACTATTTAAATGTAAGGCTCACGCGGCGATATACGGATTAAAGATTGTGTTTATCTCGGGTGGTAAAGAGTTATTGGTGAAACACTTCTTGTTGTTTTATTCGTCCTTGTCTTATCAGTTTTGATCTGTATTTAACTTTGGTGGTTCTTTTAATTGCTTCCTTTATGTTATCTCTATGCTTACAATTCTATCATTAGTCTATGTTATTAACTTATTTCCTATCACATATTTCTCTGATTTCTATTACTTTTTGTTATTATGTTTTTATTTTATTTATTACGCCCAAGTAGGTGTACTAACCTGGCCTCGTCACAACGCTACCAAGAGTAGTCTTGATACTTACTGGATACCATTGCGGTGTACACATACTACTCTTCTGCACATCTTTTTGTGCATATCTAGATAACTTTTCTCATGCCGAACACTAGAGGTTGGTTGAGTTTCTGATTTTTTAGACTTCAAGGTATACCTGCTCGACGTCCGCATGCCTTAGAGTCACCTTCTATTTTAGAAGTTCTACTGTTTATTTCTTGTTTCAAACTCTCACGACCTAATGCCGTGACAGACACCCGGTACCTTGCTCAACCGAGTACCAACGTAACGTATCTTTTCGTATCATGCTACTATAGGTAAATGATATGGAAAGGCTGTTGTGAGATAACTAGAATAAAACATGAGGGAATACTCGACATAGGACGACCCAACATGTACTACAAGCTTATACATATGACATATGGTATAAGTCCAAAATGATCACTCGTATACTAAACATAGGCCGATAAGGCCATACAATGTTTCACGTACATAACATATGTCTACAAGCATCTAAGAGTAGATAAATACCATAAAGGTCAGGACAGGGCCCCGCTATATTAATTAATACATGTCCAAATCATATTGACCAAATAAGCAACTCCGGAGCAAATGAAGCGCATCAACATCTTCCATTGAGCTGATAGCCTTCTTAGAGGGCTCTCAACCTGTCAATCGGGGCATGCAGGAATGAAACGGGGCGTCCCCGAGCAAAAGGGACGTCAGTACAAATAATGTGTCGAGTATGTAAGGAATGAAAATAAATAAATAAAAGACATGACAGAAACATAGAGTAAAAGACTCAACATGTAAGTCTGAATAGCTTTGTGAATCAGTTCATATTTTTAATGTCATGCATATGTGAATAAATGTCATACCATGCATAGGTATATGCGTACAGAACATCATCAAGCCTCTGAGGGCATCCCATCATATGATCTTGGCCACCGTGGGCAAATTGTCAACGTGTACCAGCCGATCAGGTGGTGGTGCATATATAACGCCGTAACGTTTTCCCATATCCCACATACATATAATATATGCATATTTAACGCCATCTTGTCATGGATCAATGTAAATGTATAAATGAATGAAACGCATAAGAAATACGTTAATGAGATTTCTCGGAATGTTATAAGATCAATATGCCTTTCGGGTAACTTTATCAACTTGGTATTTTTCTGAGACCAAGGAACAGAAGATATGATAATAATTCACATGGGAAAATCAAGAACATAGGCACCCCTAGTCATTTATGAAAGCTATGTGTTTTCTCGTTTCATTTGTATCATATGATCATGCCAAAAAGAAAAAAGGGATAGCCTTAACATACATGAACCAATTATTTTGACAATACCTCTAACACGCGTTAATTACGATAAAACACGTAACGACGGATCAAAGTAGGGGAAAATCCTTATGATATTCTTGAGAAATATTGCATCGTACTCCCTTAGAATCGTGAAATCCCATTGCTATTATGTTACGAAGTCTAGTATGAATTTTGTTGAAGTAACTCACACTACTATCATATAAATTCTTATATGAATTTGTTGAAACCTCTTTTCCTTACTTTGTAGAGATATTAACATCTCCTTAAATGTTTTAGAGAGGTTCTCTTTGATCCTTGAGTATGGCCCCACTTAGGATGACTTAGCCACCAAAAATCTCCTAAAGGTGCCATCTTTTACATGTATTAAGAGTCATTACTGGGGCATTTGATCAAGATCTGCTTGGCTGCCACGTTGAGGTCCATAAAATTTATCCAAAAATGCTTAATTAATTAATTATTCTCCCACTAAAATTACTAATTGCCCAATTATTCACATAATTATAAATTATTTTAAATTACTTAAAATATTATTCACTTTTAACATACCTTATACACCTTATTATCATGGTCATGTGGTACCTTGTATGGCACAAGTCCATAAATACCGGTTATTATAGCTTATGCATATTTTTTATCCCAAAATGTCAAACTTCGATGAATTTAATTTTCTTCGATTCGCTCACCCTCTCACATTCACGAATTTACTTATCACTTGTTTCACATAGCACAATACTTATAATCTCAAAATAATATCATTCCCAAACTTACATCGATCAACTTACGACAAAACTCTAACGTATGAAAATGCAGGATGTAACATCTCATTTCCAAGAATTCATCAATTTACTTATGGCGTACTTTCACGTACGAAAATATGGGTGTAACACCATTCCCACCCTTTGGAACATTCGTCCTTGAATGTTGACTGATGCACTTATCATTATCATAACCTATAGCTCTAGGGAATATTTTAGTACTCTCCTTGCCATCTAGACAACTGTTCTGTAAATAAATTCAAAGGCCATGGCATTCCCCCCTTTAGGTCTCTTTCTCACACCACGACTTGTGGTCGGAATTATTCCAATATCGTAACTATTGCTACTTTCTATCATGCAGTCTGTATGACTTTGTCCTTGTACGTGCGCCTATGCGATTCTTCTCTCCTTTTTCCTCCAGCCTTTAGCCAATCTCTAGGCCTCAGTTTGTGAACATATATAGAATTATGTCAAGTTGTCCCTCTGGGAAACTATGGCTTTGCTACATCTAAGTAGGTCACACTATACCATAACTCTTACTTCAATTTATTGTTACTGAGGCCTGCTACCAAACTCCAGGTTACTCTCGTTGCTTATCCTATATGTATAAATCTAAGTCCTTTAATGCTTCCTCAATATTGTTCGTATTAAGAATGATGGCCTAATCTCATCTCATGCTTTGTCACTTTTATCCTTCCATTGTTGATTCACCTCAATATTGATCTAAAATCTACCACTGATAACTTGAAACCTCTTACATAATCACTAGTGCTCATGTTGCATCGAGGAATATTTGAAGTGATTTTCCTGATCCACATGGGGGCGATACTTTACTTCCATAACAGCATTTCATAGCATCCCAATGTGATTCACCTTACGTGGGTATTTTAATCATGTGCCGTCCGTGAAATCTCTTTTTTTTCTTCAAATCATTACTCAATCAAGGCCCAAATGTCATCCTTTATCTATCATAATTACACCCTTATTATAAAACTCGGGCAGCATTCCATCTATTCAAAATGATATTAGTCTTAGACTCCTTTGAGATCATTCAGGCTATACTGAGCTTTCCATAACTTAGAGATACCATCATCTCTCTTATTTTCGTGGGCTTAATCTCGAGGACTTATCCATTTTCGTCACCTTCTCACTCGCCTTTCCTTATCCTTAGTCATGTCTTCCTAAAACCTTATCGCTCTACCATACTTTAGCTTGCGACCTACACATATCTATTTATACTACTCGCAACCTTCCTTCAAATTGCTTGCACCATGTATTTTCTTATGTTATGCTGGAACATCAAGCGGGACATCACATCATCTCAAACTCTTCTTTACTCTCTTAACTAGACCTCTCGATACTTAAAAACCATAGGCTGGAAAATATGCCACTGACGATGCTGCTATCATTCCTGGATACTGAATCCCAGCGCTTCTAGCCTTCTATCTGAAGTATGGACTATTCACAACCTTCTACTTTTGAGTATCTCGTACGTTTTTCACCTTTACTTTACTTACCTTAAAATCTCGCATCACATCTTTTCATGACCTCCCATCCACATAGGTATAACTCACATCCACAACTTGAAGCTCTATTATAATACCTGCACCTCTGATGCATACACAATCCGGTGGGAGCTTCAAACGGCCTCTAATGAGGCCGATACTCTTCTAACTAGATTTATCATAGAGCCGTTATAGAATATGGTTGTTGTACTATCTCTCTTATACCTATGACCTAAGAGTGATTCTGCAATGTTCTCAATCACGATTTCTATAATTTTCTGGGTCCAATAATCAGACTTTTGATTTGCTTAGTTGATATAAATCTTTAGTTTCCTCTTCCCTCTGATCAGCCTTTATGTAGGCTTAAGCTATCTTCCGGTATGTGGATCATGGAATTATTTATTACTTTAACCTTTCATGGGAACTATGGAATATCCATGATACAATCTTCTAACAATTCAATCCTTTGTCTATGACCTGAACTCAATTCTTTATTTAACTTATATCGAAGTCTTCTATGGCTGTATAATTGACAACATATATGTTGCATGGATAATACTCCAAAATATTAAGTGCATTTATAATGTAACTAACTTTGGATCATTGATCGAATAATTCCTTTCGTTCCTTCTCAACTCTCGTTAAATATAAGCAATTACTTTTCCTAGTCGTGTTGCCACTTGTTTCATGAATACTTGTCTTATAAACTAAGTGCCCACACATATTGGAATTCATACAACCCATATGATCATGAATACTACCTTTTGATTTTTTTCTTCGTCCCATTCATTTACCACGATATCTGCCACTTTCTTATGGAGTGCATACGTTGTTGTTGTGAGACTGTTGTTTGAAGACCATTTCCGCTTTAGGTCACTGTGCTAAGGTTGAAGCCTTCTTGCTTATTTCCTCAGCTAGTCTTTCGTTGTAGTACTTAAGAAAGACCCTCTGACTCTTGTAAAGCTACGAGCTTATTACATCGTATACTCGAAGAAATTTTTGATGTCCTTCCTCACCTATAATTATCCCCAGTTACTTACCTTCACGCCCTTGCGCTTGTAGGGTTGCTTCTGAATTGAAATTTTTGACTTTTTCCCAGTGGCGCTCTCTTTTGTCTTCGTAACACTTATACAACACTTTTAACAACCCCAACTTCTATCTCAATATTTCTCAAGGATCACGATGTCATATCTGCGAGACTGAATTCCCATGTTGGGGTTCACTATGTTTATCTTGCACGATCTATTGATTTGTCTGTATCCTCTTTTCTAGCCATAACTAGTAGGGGTGGGCAAAGTATGGGCAAACCCGAAATCTGAACCAAAATCCGATCTTTTTGGATTTTTGGTTTGGATTTTCGGATGATGGATTGGAGTTTGGATTTTGTTTTTTAAAATTTTGGATTTTGTATTTGGGACTTCGAAATTTAGGATATCCGAAAATCCGAAATTTTGTACCTTATATTTAGCATTACCCGTTAGACATTAGCCTATTACGACATTACCCATATACATTCATCATACTAATAAATCTAAATCTCCAATAGTATATCATGCGCATTAAACATCAGCCCGTATATTCAATACAAATTACTAAGTCCAATATAGGATTCTCTACTAAATCAAATATAATATAAGGTTTTTCTTTTCTCTCACGTCTCACCCACACAGCCACACCATACGTGCGTTTGTAAACACTAAAGAGTCGGGGCTGAAGTTGACTAAAGATTGAATTTTGAGGTCACTTTTCCTGGTTAATCTTTTAATTTATAATATATAATTTGAATCAGTGTGATGTATTACATATTCGAGACCTTTTTTCTTGAAGAGGCATTATATAGAGTCGAAAAGATATCAATAACTAAAGCATCTTTTGATTACCATCTCTCTACTTCATTTAAATGATTATTTTTATGTCGCGTGTTTTCTATAAACTCAACTTAAAGGCTTAAAAGCCAAAACCGAAAATCCGAAAAATCCAATCTGACTAATCTGAGACTGAACTTATTTTATCAAATCCAATCCGAAATTATTTGGATTGGATTTGGATTTGGATTGTAATTTCTTCAATCCGAAAACAAAAAATCGAAACCGCAATTTCATATTCAATCTGAACTACCCGAACGCCCACCCCTAATAACTAGGTTCTTCCTGAATCAACTACTAACTACTCGTTGGCCCATTCTCATATCAATATTCCGCGTAATCTTTTTTGGGTTATTTCCTTTGTCTTAACTTACGTCTTGCATTGGCTTCTTACCTATCAACAACATCTCGGGCAGGAACCCTTACTTCCTCTCCTTGACATTGTGTTTGCATAATTTTATGGAATCGTAGCATATTTGTAGGATTTGAATCGGTGCAATCTCATCCCTTTTCTCATTTTTATCGCATTCTTCCTTTACCATTCCACAGTTACTAGTACCACTAAATTCTGACTAATTCCATATTCCCCCATTTAGGGGAGTACTAAGATTTAGTGCTACGAGGAACTACCTATATATGTTTTACCTCTTCATCTTTGGCGTCTTTTTACATCATCGATGACCCTTACTGACCTCGCGGTAATCCTTCTGCACCAAGGATAACAAAATTCCTTACTCACGAGGGTGCCACATAGTGTAACTGCCACACATAGTCATTTAAGCTTAACTTCGGTCACATTGCTTGCTTTAGAGAAGCGTCTTTCATAATGACCTTTAAAGGTTATTCTTCTGTCGTCCATTATATTATCGTTGGAACGCCATCTGAAATTCTCATGATACCACTTTTATCAAATCACTCAATCCCTAATTCATGTTTAGTTTACCTTGTTCACCAGCCCGTACTGATTTGTATTACTCTGGGGTCTAACTTTTCCTTCTGGTAATCACGTTAGAGTCACGAACTTATTCTCGAAATGAGGATATGACTTTATGGCCTATATTATTTTGTTGTCTCAAGGCTTGTCACCTCTCGTCTTTTCCTTCACTTGACTATAGACTCTGTAATATTGTTATTTGTTTTGATCTACCGTTGTCATCCATGTATCACATCTTACTTATAATGCTTCATTAACTCTCTTCTTATTTCCCTGCTAACATTTCTGTCCATCACTTTATTCTGAAAACCTCAACAAGACATTCTTTTGCTTTTAGGTCCCATTGTTCCATCCACTGGCTCTTCGTGTTGCCTAACATTCTCTCTCTACTAGGGATGGGAGCCACACTAAGATAATATTTATCCTTTCCAGGCTTTCAGTGCCTATCTTTGTAGTATTCATATCTAGTTGTACTATTTTAGAGTACACCATCTGGGTGTCTCACAAGGAGATCTATTAGCACATTTACAATATCCTTCGGAAATGTCAACTAACGCAAACAATCCATCCACCATTTTGGGTTACTCTAACCCCAGCTGGATCCTGATATCCCATCGTTCTTAAACTATATATGTTAGCTCCCATAGGGCATAACTGAGATGGGTGTGGACGACTGTACATACATATGTTATTGTTGAAGGTAACTCAAAAGGCTTACATTTCTCTGCCTGAATTGGAAATACTGAAACTCATCATTAATTGGGCGCCACGTACCCCTTCTTCACCTTGCTTCTTTTACTTGTTGAAACATGTATCTACCTTCTAAATGTCT
The DNA here is from genome assembly GCA_005239495.1 of Nicotiana undulata. NCBI lineage: Eukaryota > Viridiplantae > Streptophyta > Magnoliopsida > Solanales > Solanaceae > Nicotiana > Nicotiana undulata. Next base: position 49,087 of record ML275242.1, on the reverse strand, counting down.
CATTTCTTTCCACTATATGGGTGGATAGATATTCTTGCCTTAAGGCTCCTTATCAAGAAGCTTTACACGTCTTAACACACATGTTCTGCTGAAGACCTCACATTTACTCATCATAAGCATCATGAAAAATCAAGTTCCTCTGACTCAACTATTCCACATCCACATGCAACCTCTTACCAATTGTCTTTCTGGATGTAGGTATCGTTGTATTACGAATAAAATAGTGTTTAAGAGTTTGAATTCTTATAACTGAGCTCTACCACACAATCTAGAGTAAGAATAAAGAGTGAGAGTCTTAAATGCTATGTAGCCTCCTGCTCATAAGTGTGGTGCACAACATATCCATTAACAAGAATCTAGTAACACAGCTTGTAGATTCCCTAGGAAAGAACTTCTCTGATACCACTTTTGTCACGACCCAAACCGATGGGCCGCGACGGGCACCCGGTACCTTACTCAATCGAGCACTAATGTAACGTATCTTTTCGTATCATACTACTATAGGTAAGTGAGATAACTAGAATAAAACATGACGGAATACTCAACATAAGACGACCCAACATGTAATACAAACATATACATATGACATATAGTATAATATCAAAGTGATCACTCGTACACTGAACATAGGACGATAAGGCCATACAATATTTCACGTGCATGACATATGTCTACAAGCCTCTAAGAGTAGATTAATACCATAAAGGTCGGGATAGGGTCCCGCCATACTAATCAATACATGTCCAAATCATACTGACCAAATAAGAAACTCCGGAGCAAATAGAGCACACCAACACCTTTAACTGAGCTGATAGCCTACTTGGAGGACTCTCAACCTGTCTTTCGGTGCCTGCGTGCATGAAACGCAGCGTCCAGGCAAAAGGGACATCAGTACCAATAAGGTACCGAGTATGTAAGGAATGAAAATCAGTAAATAAAAGATATGAGAGAAACATGGAGTAAAAGACTCAGCATGTAAGTCTGAATAGCTCTGTGAATCATTTCATATTTATAATGTCATGCATATGCGTATAAATATCATACCATGCATAGGTATATGCGTACATAACATTATCAAGCCTCTGAGGGCGCCCCATCATATCACCTCGACCATTGTGGGAAAATCATCAACGTGTATCAACTAATCAGGTGGTGGTGTGTATATAACGCCGTAACCTTTTTCCATATCCCATATACATATAATATACGTGTATATAACGCCATCTGGTCATGGGTCAATGTAGATGTATAAATGAATGAAATGCATAAGAAATACGTTGATAGATTTCTCGGAATATTATAAGATCAATATGCCTTTCGGATAACTTTATCAATTACGTATTTTTCTGCGACCCATGAACAGAAGATATAATAATAATTCACATGGGAAAATCAATAACATAGGCACCCCTAGTCATTTATGAAAGTTGTGTGTTTGCTCGTTTCGTTTGTATTGTATGAATCATACCAAAAAGAAAGAAGGGATAGCCTTAACATACCTAAACTAATTCTTTTGACAATTCATCTAACACATATTTATTGCGACAAAACACATAACGGCGAATCGAAGTAAGGAAAAATTTGTATGATATTCTTGAGAAAGATTGTACAATACTCTTTTAGAATCGCGAAATCCCGTTATTTTTATGCTAAGAAGTCTTGTATTAATTTTGTTGAAGTAACTCACGCTACTATCATATAAATTCTTAAATGAATTTTTTGAAGCCTCTTTTCCTTACTTTGTAGAGATATCAACATCTCCTTAAATGACTTAGAGAGGTTCTCCTTAATCATTGAGTGTGGGCCCCACTTGGATGACTTAACAACCAAAAATCTCCTAAAGGTGCCACCTTCTATATGTATTAAGTGTCATTACTTGGGCATTTGATCATGATCTCCTTGGCTGCCACGTTGAGGTTCAAAATTTTTATCCAAAATGCTTAATTAATTAGCTAATCTCTCACTAAAATCAGTAATTATCGGATTATTCACATAATTAAAAATTATCTCAAATTACTTAAAATATTACTCATTTTTAACATACCTTATACACCTTACTATCATGATCATGTGGTATCTTGTATGGTACAAGTCCATAAATGCCGGGTATTATAGTTTAGACCGTATTTTTATCCCAAAATGTCAAACTTCGACAAAACTCATTTTTATCGATTCGCTCACCCTTTCATCTTCACGAATTTACTTATCACTTGTTTGAAATAGCATAATACTTAAAATCTCAAAAGAATCTCATTCCCGAACATACGTCGATTAACTTACGACGAAATTTTAACATATGAAAATACGGGATATAACATCTCATTTCCGAGCTTTCATCAATTTACTTATGGCATACTTTCACGTACGAAAATATGAGGTGTAACCCAAACAGTATTGTATTTCGAGACCATTAATACTATCTTGTAGAGCTTATGACTCTGTTCCACCAGAATTTGGGAAAAGTGTTGGCTATTGTACTGTTGAATTTATATAATAGCGTGATGGTTTAATTTTAAGTTATAGTAATATTTTCGTTATTTCTCTATGCAGTCGTAGAAACTAGATGTCATAACGATATCCTACGGTAAAAAATTGAGATCGTGACAAACACTCATATCAAATGCCTAGAAACAACGATGAATCACACCCGAGGCTCCAATAATTCCAACAAGTTCAAATATGCTAACCAAACTTATTCAAAGTCTCAAACACACTGCAATTAACATCAAGATCAATTAACGAAGATCAAAATCATTTTCTTCGTCATATGTAGTGCTGGCAAAATAAGCCCATATTTTGCTAACCTGTTTAATCGGCTTATATTTTAATGAGTTGGGTGCGTGATATTTAAGTTGGGTAAAATTTGGGCTTTAACTCATATTCATCCCGTAGAAATATGGATATTCATGGGTAAAATATAGGTTAAACTAGTGGGTTATCTTCCAACTTTTTCATATTTATTTAGCTTGGCATTTTCCTTATGAACTTATTTTCCTCTAATTGAAGAAAATTATTTTACTTATCAAGAGAAAGAAAAATATTTTTCAAAACTCTTTTTCAATCTAACCCACCATATGCCTCATCCCCACCAACCCACTCCCACCCCAAACCACCTTAGCCCACCCACCCCTACACCCACTACTACCATCCCAACCCCACCCAACTCAATAGAAATATTATTAAGGGTGTGTTTGGTATAAAGGAAAATATTTTCTTCGAAAACAAGTAGTAATCTTATTTTCTGGTGTTTGGTGAAAATATTTTCTCAAGAGTATTCATAAATAATTTTGATACAATAAACATGAAGCCATAAACTTCAAACCAACAACATTCTGAACCCACAAATTTCACAAACTTCTGAACCGCAAAACTTTCGTAACCACAAAATTTCGAACCCTTAAACTTTATAATTTCTAAACCCGTAAACTTCGAAACACAGAAACCTCCGAACTCATAACTTTGGAACTTGTAAAATTTTGAACATGTAAATCGAAAGATGAAAAAAAGTAAAACTAAAAATATATTAAAATAATATATTTTTTCCGGGGGTGTGGGGGGAGGGGGTTGCAGAAAAAAATAGAAATTTAAAAATTACAAAAAAAGTAAAAAAAAAAAAGAAACATATTGCGGGAGTGGGGGGGGGGGGTGGGGGGTGGCCGGGGGAGGGAGGTTGCAGGAAAAAAAAACAGAAAATTTAAAATTACAAAAAAAAAAAGGTAAAAGGAGTCGACCGGTCTCCCTATTAGGGCAGTGCTTGAGCACCAAGCGCAAGGAATATTATTTTTGTTAATTACCATTATGTACCAACGTTTCTTTTTGTTCGCGGGGCATGTTTTAATGTTTTTGTTTTTTTAATTTGCATGGTTGCTTATTAGCTTGAATTTGGACTAAAGAAAACAGGATGAATAGAACTGCGCATGACCAAAAGGTTCATCAGAGTGAAAAGAGAAGTAAAAGGAGTAGGGAAAAACTCAGTAACTCAATTGATTGATTATTTGAACTTTTACCTTTGGGGAGGATTCGACTTCTTATCTTGTAATCGCCTCACACATTTTTCCTTCCCTTATCCTGGATTTAATCTCTCTCCTTGTAACCGTCTCCCACAATTTTCCTGTCACGACCCGAAATCCCACCTTCGGGCCATGATTGTGACTAACGGTGAACCCGCTAGACAAGCCAACGTATACTACACATTAATATTTTTCAAATCAATTCAACAAAAAAAAAATTGATGCCTTCAAATATGAACTGAAATAACCAACATAATCCATAACTTTAACAACGGAAATGTAATAGGAATTCAAAATGCAAAGTGAAATAATAAAATACATCACGTCGCATACCCAAAACCGGGGTGTCACAACCTCACGGACTATCTAAACTGAGTGCAAAATACAGAGTCTGAACAAAGAAATATATAATTGTCTTGAAACTAGGAGAAAAAGGTAAGACAATGAAGAATCCAAAGGCAGGAGAGACACCAAGGCTCACGAACGCCAGCGGGTATACCTTGAAGCTCTATGTGGACTGAAGGTGACTTCCTCAACGCGGTCCACTCGGTCCGGATGCGGGGTCTGCACAACATTAAGAAATGCAGTGTAGCATCAGTACAACCGACCACATGTACTGAGTAAGTGCCGAGCCTAACCTCGGCCGAAGTAGCGACGAGGCTAGACTTGACAATAACGATAACCTGTTCTATTCTACAGCAGGTAACAGGAATAATACCAGGCAGGAGATAAGCAGACAAGTAAGGGATACAGGAGCAGTGAAGGGGAACAAGTGAAATGAAGCAGTCAAATTGACAAATAGAAGTGAACAAGGGAGGCAATCTAACACAATAGCCAACGAAACAAGTATAAGTACCAGAAATGTAAAACAATGGCACGGCATCACCCTTCGTGCTTTTACACTCTTCCTCACAATGCAATGTAGTCAAATATCATGACACGGCATCACCCTTCGTGCTTTTACTCTCTTCATCACAATGCAATGTACAATGTAAGGCAATGTAAATCATGGCACGGCATTAACCTTCGTGCATATAATCAATGGAAATCATGGCACGGCATTAACCTTCGTGCTTATAATCAATATGAATCATGGCACGGCATCACCCTTCGTGCTTTACACTCTTCCTCACTATGCAATGTAATCAAATATCATGGCACGGCATCACCCTTCGTGCTTTACACTCTTCCTCACCAAACAATAACAGATGAATGGCAAGGAGTACAGCATAGTGGAAATAAGCAATTCAAAACACCCGGCAAGGGGGAAACATCAAGTAGTAACTCAAGAAATGCCCGGCAAGGGTCTCAGCTATAACCAATCACCTCAATCGCATACTCTACATTTGGATTATCATTCGCATCAACTCTTCTCAAGCTCAACAGCCAATACTTTCAATCAAGAATAAATTACCAAGTAAAGACAATCTCATGATATACTAAACATGGAAGAAATACTGCAATTTCTATCAAAATAGACTCACGGGCATGCTTGACACACATTGCATAGATACTCGTCAGCTCACCTATGCAATGAACATTA